>CAIGRQ010227981.1:0-16091 GCA_903798375.1 Fraxinus sp. D2006-0159 | reverse complement strand
TCCACCTCATGCGAGGTGCTGTCATAACATCCTTACCATTACCCTTCTCTTTGGCTGGAACTAGATTAGGCCTATGATTTAGGTCACTAATATCTGGGACCACTAACGGTGGAGTAGTATAGGAGCCGCTAGAACAGTTCGCATCTAGATGACCGAAGTGTCTGCAATGAAAGCAAAAGTCTGGTACCTTATCATACACAATAGGCTGCTAATATCCTTGACTCTTCTCCCTTTCTATCCACACTCAATCAGGGAGTTTACATTCTAAATCGACCTCAATACATACCCTCACTTCACTTGGTCGTCTAAGGTCAGAAGTGGCTTCGTCAATACAAAGTGGAAGCCCAATAGCTTTGGCTATAGCAAATAATGTGTTCTTGGTACGAAAATGAATAGGCAGTAAAGGAAAAGATACCGAAATAGGAGCCTCATGTTGTGGAGTAAAGCTGGGAGTCCACTTAAATACTCTCATAGGACAACCATCAATATACCAAGTAGGTTTGAGGAATAATCGTGAATAATCTTCCTCGTGCGCTATATCAATCATAATGTATGCATTATCAATAAGACCTATCTCATAATCACCAATAAATCTAAAACACATAAATTTTTCGCGTACCTTGATCCTAGAGGGTTTGCGATGCACAAATTTACCAACAAGTGTAAACCTGTAAACCTCAACCAAAAATTGCCCATTCGACTCTTCGAAAAATATAGCAGGCTCACCATGATGGATGCAAGGTTCTTTAAAAATCAAACTATGATATCTAGATTTCTGAAGAGCACGAAGGATAGTAGCAAATGATTTCCTCTGACTCATCTCAGTTTGAGTCACAATAGGTTTGTTATTGATAGCTGCATCATAGGATCGAGGAACCTGGGTGGTAACTGGGGAACTGGAAGGATTAATAGATGGTCCGGTCCCCATATTTTTTGCCTTCAAAGGTCAATTCTGAGGTTCTTTTGCTAGAAAAGAGGCGGCTAAATTAGTTTTAAGCTTAATCCTTGATGGGAGCTTGAGATTGGCGATGAGATTAGATAACCTATTGATCAGAGGTACGGATGCTGGAGGGATAATAGCATGAGCAATAGACACTAGTGGAGGAACCATATCGACTGGAGATGTGCATTCACCAGAATTTAGAATTGGAAGAGGTTCAATAGCCATGACTTGAGAGATTAAATTAGGGTTCAATTGATCATCAATTCTATCAATTGGCAAATTACCCATCATCAGTTGACCTTCAATTATTGTTGTGTTGTTTGAATTTGGAGAAAAAACCTCAGAAATAGGTTCAATTGAAACAGGCTGCCCAATCTTACAAAACCGCACATTTGAGGGATTAATTCCTGAAATGTGGTGTTCAATTGAAGCAATTGGTGGGTGACCCACTGTTAATCCATCATCAATTGAGGATCCCCTCAACGAATTGAGCATTTGGAGCAGCATAAAAACATCAAATTCCTTAAACCCGTATTTTTCGCACAGCGCCTGAACTTCAATCTCAAATTTGTCGAGTTTGGGTGGAAATTGATCTTGACCCATGGTATGGTTTTGTGCATCTGAGGGTGAGGAAGAATGCCCATGTGGTCCGAGACCATGGGTACGCCGAACGAAGGAGGGATCACCATTATTCGGAGGTTGCATCACGACAGTTACGAATGGGCAGGTTTCTTAGAGAAATTCAGGTTGCTGGGGTGCAAATTGGGGATGACCCATGCCTGTGCTAGGTGCTCCAGATGAAGGCGAAACCATCCTCCGCCACCATGGTTCGTCCGAACGTCACTAGAATTGGGGAAAATCAGGTGCGCTGTCGCAACAGTCGCGACGAGAGAGGTTTCAAATTACAATTCAAATCCTGTACAAGGTGTTTGGGCAAAATCGTTTACATGGTTGTCTTCGTTCTGATATGGGGAGTTGACCAATGGTAAGTTATAGCCAGTTGGGTGGCAAGACGGTGGTATTCTGGAGTTTGGCCAAGTTTCAAGAAGCGAATTTTGTAGCTCAATTCCGGCCAAATTACTTGGAGTTATGGGAGGATTTTGGGTGGGAATTGAAGAGGAGGTAAGGGGCTTGCTACCGGTACCAATATCTGATGGTTTGGGCGACCGAAGGTCATTGGAAAATGAGTTCATTTTTAGGGGGCAAAAACTGGATAAGTCTTAACTTTGACAAAACCTTTAGGAGAAATCAATATGCCTTGTAATATTATTTCTCAAAATATGTGTTTTTACAATGAAAAGAATAATCCTATTTATATGGAATACCTAAAAGCTAATTAAAAATGAAATGAAGTATTAAAAGATATCAAAAAGATACCATACATAGGTTTTAACTAAAGATAAGTGTAGGCAAAATCTAGAAAAACGCGTCCCATTATGCACTATGCGGTTGCATAGGTTTATTGCATACAGTCATATAGGCTAGTCTTCTATCCTTACTTTGTTTGCGGTATGGATGCATGCGGCTGTATGCCTAGAAATACTATGCGGTTTCAAAGTTAACCTCCGCAACTCCATTGTCCTTGCTTGAACCAAGTTGATTCACCTTATTCCGTCTTCCAAGCCCAACATGAAATTTTTCATTTTTCTTATTGTGATCGATGTTTCATCCATCGTATATTGAACAAGTAATCCCATGATTTCTTTAACCTTCTTTGCTCGTGACCTAGTCATTAGTCCGTCCTCCATGATCAACGTGTCATTGTCCTTGCTAGCTCTCGTATTATGATTATCATCAAATTGTTACATAAAAATGATGATAGGTAACATAAAAATAAATAATAAGAACACAAAATTTACTTGGAAACCCAGGAAGAAAAAAAAATCACTTGAGGTGAAAATTCACCATATCAAAGATGATTACAAGAGGCGTGTCTACTTTGAATAATATTATATTATGAAACCCAGGTCCATACGCTATCATCACATATCTTTATTTTCACCAAATAAGTCGCACCACTAGCTTTTTCAGGCCCGACCAAATAGAATTCGAGTCATTGTACTCTAACAAAATCTCCACATTGACACGAATTTCAATATATGTAATAAAACTTTACTATTCTACAAAACTCTCAACCTCTTCAACAAAAATCACTAAGGAAAATCCAACAATGAATACCAACCAAGTCCAAGTAAGAGGCTATATGAAGTGACCTGGTCATCATATCAGTAGGATCATCTTAGGTACCACTTTTCTCACAACAATATTACCATGGGCAAATAGTCCCTTCAACCAAATAATTTTCTTTACAAGCCTATGTAACAGTCATGTACTCAACCTGGTTAGTAGACAATGCAACTGTAGTCTGTAAAGTAGCATTTCAACTGATAGAACAACCACCAATAGTAAAAAAAACTCACAAGAGATCTTCTCTTATCAAGATCTCCAGTAAAATCAGAATCAACATACCCAATAACTTTATTCGTATTTCTCCCATAATGCAAACAAATATTAGTATAGCCAAGCGGGTATATGAAAATCCACTGAACAACCTCTTAATGTTATGTACCAGGATTTTTCATATATCTATTGACTGCACAATCAAACATGATAAATCTGGAAGTGAACAAACTATAACATACATGAGAGATCTTACTGCACTAGAATATGGAGCTCTAACATAAAATCAACCTCATTATCTGATTGTGGACATAAAACAAATGAAAGTTTGAAGTGTGTAGCTAAAGGTGTACTAACAGGTTTGGCATTTTGCATATTGAACCTGTAGAGATCTTTCACAATGTACCATTTTTGACAAGTATAATTTGCTAGTCTTTCTATCTCTTATAATCTCCATTCCAAGTATCTTCTTTGCTATTCTTAAGTTATTCATATCAAGTTATTTATTGAGCTAGGCTTTTACCTTTGTTGTCTCTCATTTATCCTTAGCTATTATCAACATATTGTAAGAATAGGTATACAAACAAACCATCAACACACTTTTTGAAGTAGAGACAACTATCATAAGTGCTTCTTTTGAATTCATGAGCAGTCATAAATGAGTTAAACTTCTTATACCATTGTTCATGCCATAAAGGGACTTTTTCAGCAAGCACACATAGTCCTCATCTCGTGTAATCATAAAACCCTCTAGCTACTACATGCAGATGTCCCTATCAAGTTCTCAATGTAAGAATGTTATCTTCACGAAATCTTTTGCCAAGAGAAACAAAGACAACTTTTGATATATTGACTTATTTGAAAATATTGGATTTGATAAGTGTATTTGTTACACTTAAATATGCTATTAAATTGGATTATTTTTTAGTGAATTGGATAATTTATAAGTTAATTATGTGTTAATTATGTTTTTCAGGTTGAACTTATTGCAAATTGGTGGAACTGAAAAACAATGAACGAAAAATGGGCAAATACGAAAGAAATCTAATGTTGGGGACCAAAGTATAAACATTCAATAGTTAACTCAGACCATAAAATGATGATTGAAAATCACATATGATCAATTGGATGCAATCGAAGATAAAAGGAGTGAAATATAGTGGAACTATTTTCACAAATTAATTTCTAGCCGAAGAATTTATGCTGCCTCGACTTGAGACCCCTTTTTCAAATTGAAAAGATTGTATTTCTAAAATAATTGTAACCCTCTGAGTTATCTTTCTAACTTACTTTGAATAACCTCAATCGGGTATCAAGTTAGAAAGTTATGACCAAAATATGCAAAGTTGTACAGAGATGAAACGACGCGAACCTAAGCGTGTGTTGGGAAAAATTTTGGCGCCCTGCAATACACTAATTTTCATGACTCGAGAGCCATTTTGATCAACAGTATGTGCACGGTGGTTATACCTGTGTACGCGTGGGCTTTTTCCATAGATGAATCAACAATTTCCTTTCGTAATTCAAACTCTTTTGGAACCTAAATTGGAGACGATTTTGATCGATCTTTTGGTGCTTATAAATACAAAACAAGGGCTAAGAAACTCTCTCTTGCCTCTTTATACACAATAATATCATCAAATTCATCAAGAACAAATGGTCAATTGTAATATTTTGATAGAGAAAATCAAGCTCTAGCAAGAAACTAAAGGTCAATTAAATCAAGAATTTGAAGTTTCAGGAATATCCTAGTATGTTATCGACGGTAGTACTCTTGTCTCACACCTTTCATTTGCTGATGATATGATCATATTCAGCAATGGCCAGAAATAGTCTATCAAGAGGATTCTTGATCTTTTGAAGCATTACAAGGTGATTTCTGGTCAGTTGGTGAACAAGGACAGGAGTGGACTTCTATTACCCAGACGGGCATCTATTAGTCAGATTAGATGTCTGGAGATTTTGACTGGATTTTGACACCAACAGCAACTTTTCACTTATCTAGGGGTCTCCTTATTTAAGGGAACTAAGAGGAGCTTCATTTATGATGACATTATCCAGAAGGTCTGGAACATGATCTCAGGTTGGGCTTCAAGATAATTATCACCTGGGGGCCATAGTACCTTGCTGAGGTCAGTGATTTTTTTGATGCCATTACATCTTCTTCAGATTATGCAGCCTCCTAAAAGCTATCCCGAAGAAATTTGAGAGCATCTTTCCGCGTTTCCTGTGGGACTCCAAGGAGCATGCACGATGTTTACATTGGCGGAGATGGAATGAGATTTGCCTTCCTACTGATGAGGGTGGTCTAGGCTTCAGGAGATTACATGATGTGGTAGATACCTTCTCCATGAAGCTCTGGTGGTTGTTTCATTCTCAAAGATCATATTGGGCCAATTTTTTACTGGGTAAGTATTGTATGTGGACATATCCTTCACTTACAACAGTTCTCAACTCAGCTTCTCTTACTTGGAAGAGGCTGGGATAAGTTGGGCCTCGGACAGAGCAACACATTGCATGGTACTTTGGAGCAGGTCAAATATTTTTTTTGGAATGATTGTTGGATGGATGAGACCACGTTGACATCCCTATTCCCACATCGACGGCACACATCTACGAGGGTGCATGATTTTTTTAATGATATTGGGTGTGATATAGGACGTTTATTACAAGTTGTCCCTCCTCTTATAGCATTATAGATAAGGGTTATACCTTTATATACAGATGCCCCGGATTGCATAGTTTGGTAGGATACATCGAATGGTAGTTTCTCTACCAAGTTAGCATGGCATCTTGTACATACGGGACACCAATATCAAGATTCGTATCGGTTACTGTGGAGCTCCATTTTTCCAGTTGCTATCTCATTATTTTTCAGGAGACTATGGCAAGACCTCATTCCAGGTTATTCAAAGGAAGATTGGATACTAGTTGACCTCTCGTTTCCAGTGTTGTTATGAGACTATCGGTCACATCTTTACTAACAGTAGCATGTCTGATCAGGTATGATAACATTTTAGGGATATTTTTCAGATACCTATGATTTTGGGAGAGAGAGAGTCAAACAGATGTTCTAAAGATGGCGATATTTTGGACAGTATGTTCGTTCTGGATACATTCGCGCTATCATACCTCTACTAATATTTTTGTTTCATTGGACCGAGAGAAATGATGTAAAGTATAGGGGGATTCACATGGTGGCCAAACGTATCATTTGGAGGGTTTATTGCATGATCCATTTTTTACACATGGGAAGACTACTTCGAGATGTGCATTAGCGAGGGGATTTGACATTTACACCCATCTTTGGTATTACTTTTGACCCACTTTTCTCATCTCCCTCCATTCTGGTTTGGTTGCACACTCTATCAGTCAGATCTATCAAGATCAATACTGATGGATGTGTCAAGAATGGTTATGGAGGAGGGAGAGGCATCATTAGAGATCACGCAAAAAACTATATTATGGCTTGCTCAGCTTCGTATGGATCATGCATGATATTGGAGGCATAACTCCTGGCTATTCTTGTTGGGATTTTATAAGCTAGAGAACTCGATCTTTTAGACATTTGGATTGAGTCAAATTCTGTGGCAGCTATTCACTATATCATTAGAGGAGGATGACCATGGGCTATTCAGGACATACTTACAAAAATCACAAGCGTTGTATCATTCGACAGAGACACAGTTTTCCATATCCTTAGAGAAGGGAATCATGTTGCAGATGCTCTTGCTGCAAATGGTTAGAATCATCGACAATATTAGATATATGGAGCAGCTGACCTACCACGATATATTAAGGCACTCGTACAGATTGATAGACATGGACAGCCATCATTAGAGTAGGATTTTTTATTTTTATTTCTTATTTTTGACTTTATTTGCATTAGTTCATATCGTAAGGAAAGTAGTGCTTCCTTTTATTTATTTATTTTTTTACAGTTTTACAATTTGCCTTTATTATTTATTTTCATTATAAGGAAAGTAGTACTTCCTCATTTAATGCTTTCATTATTTCCTCATGTAATCACGATATTCCTCCACCACAAGTGAGAGTATATTAATAAAATGTCGGAGGTACCGCCTTTCTTCAACTAAAAAAATTAAGAATTTGAAGAATTCAACACTGGATTTGAAGATCAATAACTTTTGAATTATTTCATGATATGAGTCATATTTGTCTATCATTATTCTTGTAATTTATATATTAATATGCTAAGCTAGATCCTTTTTGTATTGGACAAAGATGAACTTTATTTGTTATATATTTTTAATTCAAAACTAGTAATTTAGTTTATTTCTTGATTAATTTTGCAAAAACATTACATTATTTAATTGATTGACCACGAATTAGATTATTAGTTGCTCGTTGTAGTATTGAGAGACTCACAATAAATTTAGAATGAGACAAAATTAACATATGTGCAATAGACATTAGGAATAACATTTATCACCTATGGAATCATATAGATAATCTAAACTTTAATGCATTCTAACCATTCCAATTCGAACTAGAAATAGATTCGAGCCATGATTATGATAGATTTAATTTGTCTTGAAAAAGAAAATTGTATAGCATAGCTTTATCAATTGTGAAGAATACATGAACAAAAATATATTAAAAATCAAGAATTAAAATAAATAGCAATATGCGGATTTGAGATCCAATAAAATCATCCAAAATTTGATAAAAACCAAAATTTTACAAATTTCTTAGATTAATTTAGGATAAATCAAATCAGGAACTCTCTTCGGTTTACATGATTCAAATTTCATAAAAAAAGTAATAAGTTTGAATTAAATTTATTCTCCGTGAGATGATAACTTTTAACTCATCAATTCTATTACTTGTCAACAATCTCGTATGCTTGCGGGTCTTGCAGATTTCGCACGAACACGTTTTTGGTGCCTTTTGGCGAATAAAGTATTTAATTTGAGTTTATTAGTTTATATAATATTCAAATTTTTCATTTTATTTGTTTTAGGCTATTGTATACACACACCTAATCTCTGTAGTTTGATTTTAGCAGTCTGCGCAAGATTCTGAAAAAAAATTGAGTTTTTACCATTGGATACCTAGATCGACGAGCCTTTGGACAACGAAGAAGGTAATAGAGAAAAGTGAGAAAATGGCAGAAAATCAAACACAAAATCAAATCCTGTTACCATCATATCTGCCAACTCCACCAAGAGTAGTTGCCAACAAAGGCGAATTATTAGTTTGGGATTATGTGAATCTCATCCAACTCCTATGCAACCGGTTATCACCTTTTGGGTAGGCCAACTTCCACATTCAACTAGATGTCATCAACTTGTTTCAAAATCATGAGGACATTAAATTTTCTGGAAGATCAACTGAAATTCCTCATGAACATATTTAAACTTTTATTGATGATCTGTAAGGTGATCAGTTACGAAGGCATGTTTGTTGATGCTTTTCGACTGTGCCTATTCCGTCACACTTTAAAGAAGGTGTACAAGCATTGCTAAATTCACTTTGAAATTTTTCCCGCCTTCTTGAGTCCATCAGATTGGAAATGAAGTCCATACTTTCAAGTAAAGAGGCCTTGAGAACTAACTAGAAGAATGAGAAAGATTCAAATATTACTTTAGAAAGTGCCACAATCTGAACATTCCTAAAGACTCTAAGATCTACATAATCTATTCAGGCCTAAAACCTGAATTTCGTAACATTTTCGATGATTCAGCAGAATGGTCAATTTTGGATATTCCATTGGACAATGCCTCGGACCTTTTTGAGAGAATTGTAGAAAATCAGTCTATGAAGCTAATAGATAGGAAAATGTCAAGGAAAACAACGAGAATTCATAGCATAGATGCAGTGATAGCATTGGCAGTCCAGATGGAACTACTAAAAAAAATTTGGACAATTGAACTCTGAATGTGAGCATAGTGCACCAACTAGCACCAGTCTACAGGTGCTGAAGGACAAATCACACAACTGTAAGTTGTCCTTTAGCCTCCATCCATGTTTATTAACCTAAGGAGGTCAATTATACAAAGAGATTTCAGAGGCAGCAGAAAAATCCTTACTCCAACACCTATAATCCAGGTTGGAGCAAGCATCCTAACTTATCATGGGCTAATAATCAGGGACATGGATATAAAATTTAGAGCAACCCACGAAAATTTCAACAGCAACAAGAGAAGAGGTCATCTTTGGATGATTTACTTGCTAAGTACATCATTAAGACTAAGACTGCAATCAAAACCAACAAGCCTCTATCCAAAATTTGGAGAATCGGGTGGGGCAGTTAGCAGCTACATTAGCCAATAGAACACATGGTACCCTGCCAAGTGACATTATAAAAATAAACCACAAGAACTACTAGTTGAAGCTGTGAATTATGCAATTATAGAGACCCATCAATTAAGCCTGCTACCCCTGATCGAGTTTATGTTTCGCCTATTCTATTTCCTCAAAGGCTTCGAAGACAGCCTAAAGAGGAACATGTTTAGGCCATTACAACTAGAAGCAGAGTTCAACTGACAGAAATTACTATGAAATAGAAAAGGACGGAGGAAAATTAGGTACCTACCATTGATAAGGAACAAGTGGGTCAGTTTAAAGAATCAACAAAAGTTAATCACGAAGCATATAGTACTCAGGTTAAGGCAACCGTTCCTATCAATAATCACACACCTTCGATCTCATCCCCTCAAAGGTTGCAAAACACTGAACTAGACAAACAATTCAAGAAGTTCTTGGATGCCTTTAGCCAACATAACATCAACATTCCTTTCATTGATGCCATCTACAGATTCCCAATAATACTAAGTTTTTAAAAAAGATGTAGACTAAGAAGAGAAAGTTGTCAGTAGATAAAATAGTGGCTTTGACAAAAGAGTGCAGTGCAATCATTCAACATAAGCTCTTTCCTAAACTAAAAGATCCAATAAGTTTCACTATACATTGCTCTATAGGAAATTCACGTGATTTAAATGCTTTAATTGATTTTGGAGCAAATATTAATCTAATGTCATTGTCTATGAATTAGGATTGGATGATCCAAAAGCAACATACAATAATCCTATAGCTGGCTGACAGGACAATCAAACATTCTTATAGAGTGGTAGATGATATGCTCATCAAACTTGGATATAACTTCATTCTTACTGATTTCATCATCCTTAATATAGATGTTCAACACATTACATTAATTTTGGGAAGACCATTCTTAGCAATTGTACGAGTATTAATGGATTTTGAAAAATGTGAATTAATCTTGGGGAGTGGAAGAAAAACAACAAAACTTTACAATGAATACTCTACTCAAGCAATCACCAGATATTGAGGAGTGCAAAATGATAAGGAAGAAGGTGGAATTGTTGGACGGAACAACTACGAAAATCTTATAATCTGGAGGCTCAAAGATGAACTAAAAAACAACTACCAATGCAGCCCATGCAAGGCTAAAACTCTATTTCCAAGCCATTATAAGTAGCCAAAACATTAAAGTCAAGTTAAAGATTATAAACAAGCGCTTAATGGAAGGCAACCTAATTTTCTTCCCTTTTATTTATTTTACTTTTTAGTTATAGGATTAGTGATTTTTATTGCTTTTAATAGTATAAGGTATCTTCATCCCCATATATTTTTTAGGTTGTAATTGAGCTTATTATAAAGCGTTCCATATTATGACTAATTTTTTAATTATTTTGAAGGATCATTATACCTAAACACACTGGACAAGAAAAAAGACATAGTAAGTGAGCTAATACTTTCATGCCAGTTCATCCACCGCCTGCAGATTTATACCAGGGGAGTACTTAATTCCTTTCTTTACTTTTAATTTTTGTATATTACTTGTTATATTTTAAGACATTGAGGGCAATGTTTGTTATAAGTTTGGGGTGGGAAAACATCAAGTCTTTATCTATTTTTACTATTTTTTGTGCTTGTACGAGTGCTAAAAAACCCAAAAGTTTAAAAAATAATAAATTATTTTCAGCTTAGTTTTATTTTTATGTCCTTGTCTGTGTTAGATGATTTTGCCTACTATGAGGCATATAATTGGAATTATGTGTTAGATTAGAAATTGTGGAAAAGTTACATGTTATAATTAATTTATGTTTATTCATGTGAAACATGATATTTTNATTGGAAGAAATGAACGAAAAATGAGCAAAAAGGAAGAAATCCAATGTTTTAGGACCAAAGAGTAAACACTCAATGTTATTCATGTGAAACATGATATTTTTGAGCATAAGATTTATGTTTTGTATCATGAAAAAATAATTTGATTCAAAATTTGAATATATTGAAATTAGTAGACCATAGATACTAAATCTAAATTGAAATAGTTTAGGGTTGATTGAACTATTGTAGGGAGACATTGAGAAGAATCTGGTTCTCATGTATGCTAAATTTTGTGTGGATTATCTAAGGCAAAATAAGATGAAAATTAGTTGAGAATCTTGAGTTTGGAGTCGATTTTTGAGAACAAACAAATGTTCAAGTTTGTGGTGTTTGATATGTATATTTTGTACACTTATCTATGCCACTAAATTGGAGTACTTATTAGTAATTTGGATGATTTATAGCTTAATTATGTTTTGATTGTGTTTGTTAAATTGAACTCAATACAAATTGGTGAAATTGGAAGAAATGAACGAAAAATAAGCAAAAAGAAAGAAATCCAATGTTTTAGGACCAAAGAGTAAACACTCAATTGTTGATTCATACCATAAAATGATTATTGAAGATCACATACAATCAATTGGATGCAACTGGAGGTCAAATGACTAAAAGATAGTTGAAATATTTTCACAAATCAATTTTCAGCCAAAGAAGTTATGCTCCAAAGTTTTAGCTCGATTTGAGACCCCTTTTTTAGATATCAAACTTTCAAATTGAAAATAAATGTACCCAAAAATAATTGTAGTCATTTGATTTATCTTTTCAATGTACTTTAAATCAACTTAATCAAGTATTGAGGGAGAAAGTTATGACCAAAATATCGAAAGCTCTGCAGAGACGAAACGACGCGAACCTACGCGCAGGACAATTTTAGCGTGCTTGCAATACACAAATTTTCATGACCCGAGAGCCATTTGGATCAGCAGCATGCGTGCAGTGGTAATGACTGTGCATGCATGAGCTTTTTCAGCAGATGAATCAGTAGTTTACTTTCACGATTCAAAATCTTTTGGAATCCAAATTAGATGCAATTTTGACACATTTTCTAGCGCTTATAAATACAAAACAAGGATTGCACATTGAAAAAACTATCTCTTGCCTCTTTATACATAATAATATCATCAAATTCATCAAGAGCAAGGGGCCAATTACAATATTTTGATAGAGAAGATCAAGCCCTAACAAAGAATTGAAGCTAAATTATATCAAGGTTTTGAAAAAATAAACCTTCGACTTCAAGATCAGCATCTTCTGAATTATTTCATGATCTGAGTAATATTTGTCTATCATTTTTCTTGTAATTCATATATTAATATGCTAGACTAGATTCTTTTTTATATTGAATAAAACATGAACTCTATTTGTTATTTATTTTTGATTCAAGACTAATAATTTAGTTTATTTCTTGTATTTCTTGATTAATTTTGCATACGTATTGCATTATTTAATTGATTAATTTAGTTTATTTCTTTAATTGAATTTATTCCATGTAGGGCGATAACACTTAACTCATCAATTCTATTACTTGTTAACGATCCAATACGCTTGCGGGTTTTGTACAAACATGATTGATTTCCTAATACGTTTATTGTTTATAGCATACTATTGAAGATTCTTGTTACTATTGCATCTGTCGAAAGAAGTTATTAAAATCCTATTTGTGATCAACCATGTTACAAGAACAATTGAATAGACTAGCTTTGATATCTATTGAACAAGATTTGTTACAATATATTGATTATGAAAGTTTAATTAGTGAGTTTGCTTTTAAAAACGAGAGAAGAAATATTTTCACATGATTTGTTGCAATTCAAGGTTTATATGTGATATTTGTTGTAATTGATTTCAAGGTTTGCTCATATGAAATTTCACGAAGAGTTTAATGGCTTCGATGATTTTTTGTTCATGACATGAATTTTGATGAAGTGCGGTGGTGCTTTTGAACTTTAGTTGCATTTTTCTTATTCACAAGATATAAATTTTTTTTTTTTTTTATCTAAATGTCATATTTTTGTAATGAAATTATTTATTGGAATGTTTTTGTTAATATATTTTTTAAATTACATGAAAGGGGCTCATTTTAAAATATCACAGGGCACCCAAAATGCCATGACCGGCCTTGTATGAACTATTCATGTTTAAACCATTGTATAATGTAGCAGTGTATTAGAAAAAAAAAAATATATTTTCAACTATATTTTAATCTTTGTGATAATGAAAACAAACCTATCTTTGTGGGATAGAGGGAATAATACTTTTATTGTAAGGAAAATGTGTAAATCAACTCATTACCCACTTTTTTGAGCCCCATTTTTGTTGAAAATAAAATTTGTAATAGTCAATTTTTGGAGAATGTGTGGTTAACAAGTAGGAAGAAATTTTGAATTTACATGTAAAATATTTTATTATGAAAATGTATGATTGAAAATAATTTTTTTTTTTTAAAAAAAATGAGTTATTAAATAACGAAGATCAAACATAAGCTAAATAAAGAGAGACAATGTTACCGCATCAACTTGAAGAAAAATGCAACACAACTGAAGAGGGCATTACAAATTGGAATCCAAATTGAAAAACAGTTTTTCAAATCAATGGTCAAGATTCGTGTCAACTCACAAGTTGTCAAACTAATTGTACAAGTAGCATTATTGTAAGTAGAAAGCTGTAACATAATGTATATTGGAACATAATTAAAACAAATAATATCATATTCGAGCTAAAACGCTAAAAGTTCCTAAATTACCAAAGTTTTCTTTCCTTTTTTTTATCTTCTTGGTTCATTCCACTTCATAAGCATCATCCATCCACCACAATCTCACAATCCAGATGTCAAAGAGCAAAAGTATCCCATCTACTATCAATACATTATCTTTAGGCATACTTGTTTGTTATTAGGTTAACATCGCTTTCATGATGTATTCTGTCTCATCTTTGTTTTCGTATTTTGGGTTTTTGTAACTTCTTATTTTTATACATCTTGTTCCGCTTTATAATTGCATCATGATTCTGCTCTTGTAGTTACTGTTTTCTTTAGTTTTTCCTTCTCTCATCAGGACGGTTTTCTTTCATGAGATGATCAATGCAGTCATTTCAGGACATTTAAAATGATAAACAATTGGGTGGCACTTCAAAGTCTAATCGAACTTGTTTTTCGTTCTGGTTTACAACAACCTTGCTATATGTACCATTTGGGATACATGTTGATTTACCTGACCCCACCCCTCCCTCACATGGGGGTCGGGCCCCACGCATTTATTGGGTGTGGGACTCTACCCCCATGTGAGAAAGAAGGTGGGGTCGGGTAAACCAAAGTGTACCCCAAAAGGTACAAATAGCATAATTTGGTTTACAAAGGTAAGGCTAAAAATGTGTCGTAAGTGCACTGAAAGGTCTGAGAATTTCAGAGGGTTTTGTGTTCTACCGTGAACTTTACTTGCATATAGAAATTTGACTTGTAAGACATAGCTAGATGTTGGATGCACAGAGAATGAGATTTTATCTAGGTACAAAAAAAAAAAAATCTTATATTGTATTGCTTTGGTGCCAAGTGTGGGGCTAGTTCGTTCTTTTTTTTTCTTTTCCTTTTCCTTTTTCTTTTTCCTTTTTTTTTTTTGGTTTACTATTTATCAACTATGAAAAACACCAGGAAACATGGATTGAAAAATATTAAAAGATTAAAAAGAATTTAATGAAAATAAATATTAGTGGATGAATTTAGAGTGAAATTTTTATTTACTTTTATATATGTCTATTTAAATAAATTTATATAAGATTAAAAATATAATATAATTTTCTTTTTAAAAGCAGATGTATATATAATAATGATGGATGTAAATAGCTATTCCCTAGTCTAGTCATTGAATGCATTTTCATATATTTGAATTTAGGATAGAAATATTCCGGGTCATATGTGGGAAAACAACTTTACTCTAAATAGATTGTTAGATAACTTAAGACTATTGATTCTTAATCTAATGGTGGAGTTGGATTCATTGCACGCTTTTCTCAATTGATTCTTGTTCTTATTCGAAAGACGTAGTATAATTTAGTTATAATCGTAGTAATTTAAGATCGATCATCTTTTGTGCGAACAATAATTTTTATTCACTTTTACTATTTTTTTGTAAATGAAATCATATGCTTGTGAGATTTCAATTGAATAGTTACAACAACAACAACGATAATATGGAATTTAAATCCTTTGGCTGGCTTCAAATTACTGCATTGCCTCAGTCTTGAACTGGGCTGTAAGAGTTCGGTACACTTGAGCATTTTCAATCCTAATAATTTCAAAAATTTCAGATTAATTCTGAAATCCAATAATCACGAAATACCCAAATTACAGACTTCTTTTACTGAATATGAAAGCTCAACTCGTACCATTTTAATCATTTACCTTATAATTAACTTTTTTCATTTCACCTATAAGGATTAGTATTAAATTTGTATATTTGAGTAAGTTGTGTTAGTAACATAAACTACTCTTTTGGGATAACAATATATTATACACCGCACAAACTTAAATAAAAATTTATTCATATTCAACGTTTGATGCAGTTAATTTCAATGCCCAATTAAATTAATGGTT
>CAIGRQ010227960.1:0-12914 GCA_903798375.1 Fraxinus sp. D2006-0159 | reverse complement strand
AATACAAAGTTATGATAAAAACACTGAAAGAAGGTGCAGCTGCCTGTTTAAAACAAGAAATTCCGTTACATAATCCGTTAAAACAACAAATTCCGTTAGTTTTTCCGTTAAAAACAAGAAATTCCGTTACATAGCCACTTTTAATATATAGAAGATATATTTTTATTTACAATTTAGTTTTGAACAAAATATAATGATTGAACAAAAATATTTTATAAATAGTAAAATTAAAAAAGAATATGGGAAAAGGTCAAAACTCGTCGATTTGATGGGTTGAAAGAAGCGCTCAAAATTACACTATACTGATTTTGGATTATTATTAAATCATCCAAAATCGATGATCAAAAAAATTAGTAAGCAATGGTTTTTTTAACACCTCGTAAAAGGTGTCATCCAAAATCGGTGGAAAAAAAAAAAAAAAAACCTTGGCCCTTAGAAGTTCTATAAGTAAATTTAGATAGTAAAAAGTTGAATAAATTTACATTATTTTTTTCATTCGCATTCTTCTACTTATTTTTAATCATATATTTTTCAATAAAATAATATTTTTCATTACATCAATAATTTTTCCTTCGTTTCCAAACACATATTTCTCATCATTTCAAACCAGAAAAAAGTAAATGGTAATTACACAAAACCCTACTTTTGTGGAAATAATGTGGCTGAAACATGGCTGGATGACTCATGAAATATTTTATTCTTGCGCGATTCCATTGACAGTAGACTTCTATATAAACGGTCAAATTCATACTCGCCATCAGGATTTGCTCCCCGTTCCGGATCTGATTTCAGGATCCAGTAACCCGTATCCATCTAACCGGGTCATTCCCGATATTCGGACGCCATTGATGCAGCAACTTAAGTAAACACCAATAAACTACTTGAAATCAGAAAACCCTAATTTTGGAGGAAGAAAAAAACACGATGGGAGGTGATGGAATCCAGGATGCCGAATCCTTGTTCCGCACGAAATCAATATCGGAAATCCGAAATGTGGAGGCGACTACGAGGAAACAGATTTCCGACAAAAGTGAGGAGCTACGGCAGCTGGTCGGGAATCGCTATCGGGATCTCATCGATTCCGCAGACTCCATTGTTCTGATGAAGTCTACTAGCGAATCCATTTCTGCGAATATTGATGCAATTCGCAATGCAATTTTACATTCCCTGTTTTCACCTGTTGATTCCCCGAGGTCTCCTAATGTGGCTTTTAACCCCGACAGAGCGCGTATTTATGGAATTGCCTGCCGGATTAAGTACCTGGTGGATACCCCGGAGAATATATGGGGCTGCCTTGACGAGTCCATGTTTCTTGAAGCTTCAGCTCGCTATGTTCGAGCAAAACATGTGCATTTCAAATTGGTTAATGATAAAGACAGTAAGAGTGTGTTGTCGAATTTCCCTTTGCTGCAGCACCAGTGGCAAATCGTAGAGAGTTTTAAGGCTCAGATCTCGCAAAGGAGTCGCGAGATATTATTGGATCAAACCCTTAATCTTGGGATCAATGCATACGCAGATGCGCTAGCGGCAGTTTCTATTATAGACGAGCTAGATCCCAAACAGGTTTTGACACTGTTTCTAGATTCACGAAAATCGTGTATGTCTCTTAAACTTATTGCTTGTTGTAACAATGTTAATGCTGATAGTTCTGATGTAATTTCGGTGTTCTGTGAAGTTCTAAAGATAATTCAGGTTAGTATAGGTCAAGTAGGAGAATTGTTCTTGCAAGTATTGAATGATATGCCTTTATTCTACAAGACCATACTGGGTTCCCCTCCCGCTTCTCAGTTGTTTGGGGGCATTCCGGTCCCAGATGAGGAAGTGAGGCTGTGGAATACATTTAAGGAAAAGTTGGAGTCTGTGATGGTAATTCTAGACCGAGATTCCATCGCCAAGACTTGTTCAGACTGGTTGAGGAACTGTGGAAAGGAGATCACGAGTAAGATTAGTGGGAGGTACTTGATTGATGTAATTGGTACTGGGAGAGAGCTTTCTTCGGCTGAGAAGTTTATAAGGGAAACCATTGACAGTAAGAAGGTTTTAGAAGGGAGCTTGGAGTGGCTCAAAAGTGTTTTTGGTTCTGAAATTGAGTTACCATGGAAGAGGACACGCGAGCTTGTCTTGGGTGATGACTCGGATCTTTGGGATGATATATTCGAAAATGCTTTTGTTCGAAGGATGCAAATGATTATCGACTTGGGATTTGATGAGATGAGTAAGGCTGTTGATGTGGTGGAATCAGTTCGGTCAATTACGCAAGCCAAAGGTGATCAAGTTCGTTTCCAAGCTTATTTGAGCAGATCTCCTATCGGTGGTGGAGTTTGGTTCATCGAACCAAATGGTAAAAGGCTTGCTTCTGTCCCTGGTTCAAAATCACAGCTGCCTCAGGAAAATGATTTTCGAGCCTGTCTTAATGCTTACTTTGGCCCTGAAGTCAGCCGGATCAGAGATACAGTAGACAGTTGCTGCGAGAGTGTTCTTGAGGATCTTCTCAGCTTCCTCGAGTCACCAAAGGCACCTGTGAGGATGAAGGATTTGGCACCATATTTACAAAATAAGTGTTATGGAAGCATGTCAACCATATTGATGCAACTCAAAAATGAGCTGGACCACCTGTATAGTGACCTGGAAAACAGAAAGAAAAACAATGAGTCTGCACTTCCACCTGCTATACTTGTTGAGAGATCTTTGTTTATTGGGCGTCTTCTCTTCGCATTTCAAAAGCACTCTAGACACATTCCCGTGATCCTTGGTTCACCCAGGTCATGGGTGAATGAAACCGTGTCTGCTGTATCTCTTCGGTCTCCAAGCATACTGAGGTATATGTCCACTGACTTCCCAGCGTCGTCTGATAGTTCTGGAAAGAAATTGCTTGATTCCACGAAAAGACAGACTTCTCTGGTTACTGCCGCCTTTTTTGGTGTAGATGAGAGTTCAAGCCCCCAACTTGAAGAATTACGCAAGGCAACCCAGGATCTATGCATAAAAGCACATAACTTGTGGATAACATGGGTTTCCGATGAACTTTCAGTCATTCTCTCTAGCAATCTTAGACAGGACAATGCCTTGTCAGCAACTGCTCCACTAAGAGTAAGTGGCCTTTTGCTGCCTTTTGCTGGATACCATGTCTAGTTTTGTGGATGAATATATTTTCCCCTTCAAACATATGGTGAAGATTTTTCAGTCGTCATCATATTCATGTACATGAATTCTGTAGGTGATAATAATTTGATTGCATGCACTGTCTGTGATTACATTTTCTGTTTCATAGGAGAAGTTTTTCTATCGCCTATGAAGAAGCTGAAATATTAAATCCCCAGCTCTTTGCAGTAGTCAAAATAGGTCAGGAAGCATTAAAAAAAAAAAAAAGGGTTCTCCATAACTGCTGTATAAAATGTTGCACCGGAGCTAGTAGGAAATTAATCTATCTGATATATACCTCTTTTTCTTGCCCATAAGTTCATTTCCAAGTATTTGCTATTTAGACATCTCCGACTTAATTACATTTACTTCTACTGCAATGTCCAAGATTATGTTGATTTTTCAACAGGCAAGTAAGTTTTGTTCCAAATGTTACATCTCTTATAATTATATTTCTTGTTTTCTATGGCCTCCCTTATATATATCATGCAAGCATACAAGATGATTGCTCTCTAATTTTTTACAGTGAATAACAAGTGATAAGAATAGTTGCCCGTTGTCTGTTTAATTAAATAGTTTTCATTTACTGGGCAGGGTTGGGAGGAGACTGTAGTCAAGCAAGAGCAGTCTGGTGAAGGTCAGCCAGAGCTGAAAATATCCCTTCCTTCCATGCCGTCTCCTTACATAACCTCATTTCTTTTCCTAGCATGCGAAGAAATTCATCGCACTGGTGGTCATGTACTTGATAAACCAATTCTGCAGAATTTTGCTTCACGACTATTGGATAAGGTATAAGGTTATGTGTTATTAAGTTAAATCTTATCTCCTGCAACTGTTGGCTGCATCCTATTATCTACTATAGCATCTGATGTGATAGCATGTTAAATTATCAGACCAACGTTGCCAAAGGTAATCTTGGTCCTTCAGTTACACAGCAGGGAACAATGGTTTAAGTTTTCCTGCAATATTTACATAAAAGTAGAAGTACTCAAATGAAGAAGCAGGATAATTGATAGAGTCATTCGAGATATAGCCATTGTTTGATCCCCATTATTTTCAAAACATTTTTTTCTCTCTTTTCTTTTCAACCACACCTTCTTCAATAAAATATTTTTACGCGTAAACTCAAAACCTTTTCTTATTTTTTAACCATACATTCTCTATCAATCTACTATTCTAAAATGCATTCTTCAATAAAAATGGGGCTCAAACAGGCTGATAATATTAAGTCCTCGTGTCGATCAAGAAATCCTCGGTCTTCATTAATTTGTGCACTTCATCTGATTTTTGAACCTGTCCTCTAAGATAGTCAAAATTAGAAAAGAAGACACTTAAAATGTCAAGCCGGCATGAGATTTTATTTTCTCAAGATGCACCGCATACATCTTAATTTGTACTATCAATACTGACACTCTAAAACCAATTTCTGCAATTTACTTTTTCTGAACATATGGTTCTCAATCTTCCAATTTATAACTTTCTGGAAAAAATATCATGTATTACACTTTCCTAAAGCTAATGAAACTCGTCTCATTCTCCTTTTTTCTTCTGACCACGTATTAAGAGTAGATGGTTATCTCGCTTGGATGATCCTTATCTATTTCCTCTTTTCCCTTGAATCTCTCCCCCTTGACAAAAATTCTTTTACAAGGAAGCTAGAATGTCGAGATTTTTTCAGTTATGCAAAATAATGCTTAGAAGCTTAAAGAAGCCGCGAGTTGCAGCTGAACTGAAAAAATCTTTGTTAAACATAGTAATTGGATGGCCTTATTGCTAATATATTTTATGCCTTGTCTAAAAGAGTTAGTGAGATTATAATATATCAAGTTCCCATGATTCAAATTGACCTTGTTAAGGTATAGCAACAAAAGAATTAGAAAAACATAAATTTTTGGGTATTCCAGCTTCTATGGGTGAAATTATCTCTGGTGCAACATATGAGAGATACACAAGTCTTCTTATTCATGACAGGAAAATGATTGAGAGTCTGAAATTATTGAGATTTTGTTATCCTTTTTACATTCAGGATGAACAGTGTTTTTAGCTTGCAATGTGTCAATTAGTTTATACATGCCTGTGAAGTGGAACCTCTTTTAATGAATTCCAAAAAATATTCTTCGTGGTGTGTCTCCATGACAAATTGAGTTCCAAACTGAAAGAGAAGGCCTGCAAAGTTTTTATCTCGAATGCAACTATATTAAACTTCCACATTCGAAATTGAGCAGTATGTATCAAGATGAGAGTGATTAAAGAATACATGAGTTTTTGTAACTTCTCAGCAATTAATGCTTTTATTATTATGTTCATAGATTCATTCATCTCCATTTTTCTTTTTATTGCACAAAAATATAACTCCATTCTTTCTGATTGTATACTTGCATAGTTAATTGGAATTTATGAGGAATTCCTTTCAATTGAGGAAGCTCATGGGCATCAAGTGTCAGAGAGAGGTGTTATGCAAGTTTTGTTGGATTTAAAATTTGCTGCTGATATACTCTGTGGTGGCGATTTTAGTGCAAACGAGGAGTCCGCTAAAATTCCAAAGGTGAACAGTTCTTTTAGAAGGAAACAGGATTTAAGGCAAACTAAATCAGTCATCAGAGAACGTATTGATGGGTTGGTAAATCGTCTTTCACAAAGACTGGATCCTATAGACTGGCTAACGTAAGTTAGTGAATCTACTAATGAACTTTTTGATTTGAATGCTCGAGTCTATTTTGAGTAGTTGATTGAGTGGATTGCTCGGCCTTCTTGTGTATCGATAATAGTCCCATTGAAAAAATTGTAGCTAAGTAATTTATTGGAAGAATTGTACATTTCAAAACAAATAACTGGGCATTGAGATTTATGCTGTCAAGATTATTTGGGAAATAATTATTTTGTTTACATCATTTTAGTGGGGAAAACAAGAGTTTGTGGTATGGTATCATTTCAACCAAAATATTTTATGGTGCAAAAAAGATAGATATACTTACGTTTCTTTAGATTCAATTATTAATCATGATTTATTTTTACATTTCAGCTACGAGCCATACCTTTGGGAGAATGAGAAGCAATCATACCTTAGGCATGCTGTTGTCTTTGGATTTTTTGTGCAACTTAATCGGATGTATATGGATACTGTACAGAAGTTGCCCACTAATTCTGAATCAAATATAATGCAATGCTCTAGAGTATCCCGTTTCAAGTATCTTCCCATCAGGTAGTTCACTATTCTTTACAACAAATATCTTGTTCATATGGTCCTTTTCCTTGTAGATGATTTCTACACCTTGACAGAGAAAATGTGTTCTAAACTTTTAATTTTTATCTAGTACACCAGCATTGTCTTCAAGGGGTGCAGCCAGGGTATCCACATCTATGGATGATATTTCCTTGAGAAAATCGTGGGGAAGTTACACAAATGATGAGATATCACGAAAGATTGACATTGATGAGAACTCAAGTTTAGGGATGGCAGCACCACTTTTTAAGTCTTTCATGGAGGTAAAATGTTATTTACCTTGTAATTGTTGGTGAATTCCATGGTCTCGGCTCCTTTTATGTTGCCTGATGGCGTCCCACACAAAATTCCCTTGGACTGTCAAAGTCTACATAGTCTCATGCAATGACGGTGTTATATGTACCAGAGGTGACTGGAATTCTGCTCATTCTGGACAGTATAGTAAAATTTTGCAGTCAAACAATTTGAGAATGAGTAGACAGAAGCCACACTTTCAAAAAAGTTCCAGTTTAAACTTTTTTAATTTATGAAAATGGTGTTGGTAGTGTTAAGCAGGTAGATGGAAGCAACACTTTCTAGAAAGTCAGTTTAGAAAAGTTAATGAAAATGGTGTAGATAGTGTTAAGCAGGTGTTTCTGTATGAAAAACCTTACATGATTTAGTGATAATTAAGGGTCTTTTGCTCAAAGTCATTAGCCACCTATCTCGTCAAGCAAGGCAGTAGCATCCCTTATGGCCTGATATTTGATTATGCTGTTGACGTATTTCAACTTGCTCAAGTATGATTATTTTGGACTCATGATATTAGTTTAGGTTGTGTTTGGTACACTGAATTAAACTCTATCGAATTGAGTATAAAATTGGAGTAGATAGTATTGGTACACTGTGTAGATAGTATTAGGATGTATTAAGGTGGATAACATTTTTTAGTTTTTAATTCAAAAGATTGTTATTTGTACCAACTTTCTTAACCTAACAGGATAATATAATATGAAGCGAGGAGGTGAGTTTAGGGCGGATAAGAAAGATAGTGCAAATAACATTCTTTTGAATTAAAAACTTATAATTACTTTCCACCTTAATCCACCTTAATAATATCTATCTAGTACTATCTCTAATTTTATGCATAATTTCTTGTACAGTCTACTCCTGTGTGGCAAACGTAGCCTTGGTGAACAGGCAATAATCGAAGGATAAGGCAGTAGGACTCGGTTATAGAAAGATCTAAGCTATATTTTGTATACTGGCCTCTTCAAGTTCTTTATCACCACACGCTTTCTAAAGTGGTCATGTTGAAATTGATATAAAATTGCCTAATCCTAGGCGTCAAACTGAACTCTATAGCAAAACAAAGTTCAATATAGAAAGGATGTTAAGTCAATTACCATATGAAATTTGGTTTTCTTAGTGAGCAGAAGCGAGAAGTTTATTGCATAAAAGCATCAGCTGTGTGCTATTTCGTGCTCTTCTCCTTGCCCTATATTCCAACAAGACCCTTGGATAAAAAAGAGAAACAGGGAGTCCTTATTTCATATAAAGGTCCAAGTATGTGATTCTCCAAAACGCTGAGGCATTTTTGCTCTGTGCACTACAGTGAATTTAAGCACCTTTTTTCCAAGAGGCTGCTTCTTCAGTTAACGCTTATTCTTGTGCTTCATTAGTTCGAGAACTTGTTGCCGAGCAGTGATGCTAAATTCTATTTATGCTAGCTTTGACATTAACTGTATCGCTATCCCCTTTTTCTTACAATCATAACTTGTACCATATTTTATGTGCTGTTTGGTACTTGCAGCTGCAACATTCTTGTATTGTCCGTCAGCTACATTATCAATGTCCAATAATTCTGTCTGGAAAAGGGAAAAAATTATATTTTCAGTGCTTGATAATTACGAAATTTATTTCCTTTCCTAGTCTGTAATTTTTTGGATTAATTGGCTCATAGACTTGTTTATAAGAGAAAGTGGTTCATTCTTAGAGCTGTTCCCTTTTTTTTTTTAGTAATAGATTAGATAAATGTGTTGACTAAGCATTAGTCATAAAACTATTTCCTAAATTATTTTGAATCCTTGGTCATTCTCAGGTTGGCAGCAAATTTGGGGAGAGCACACTTAGATTGGGTTCAATCCTGACAGATGGGCAAGTTGGCAGGTTTGGTGACATATTACCTGCTCAAGCTGCTGGGCTTCTTTCATCCTTCGCTGCTGCCAGATCAGATTTTTGATCAGAAGGTCAATATACAATTGTTGTAGCTGATGGCAAAGCATTTCTACTGTCACTTGATGCAATATATGGTTGAAAAAGTTTCCAAATGTTGGGGACGAATAGATAGGTCAGTGTTCGAGAACTTTATCGAATTATACATATATCAAGAAAATGGAGGGAATGAAAAGCCTTTATTTTTTTAAAAAAAATTTGTAAAGGAGTGTTTCTTTTAAATTTTGCAGCATATATACTAGCTTTAGTATTGTAAGTTGTTATGGCTGTATTTCCTTAGTGTAACGTGTATTATTTTTTGACTTGCACATGTGATTCAATTCTTGTTAAAATCCTACCGAAACATTTGGGCCTGTTTGATAGCTTGTATTTTCCGTGGAAAAGGAAAATTTCCTTTTCCACCCTTGAAAAGATTGTTTGATAGGTTAAATTTGCCATGAAAATTTTGTTCCCACCCACCCCTTTTTTCTTCTTTTTAGGGAACGTGGGAAAATGAATTCCAGTTTCGGTTTTCATTTTTTTTGGGCAGTGGTAACAAATTTCATGATCAATTGTAAAAAAAAAAAAATCATTTTAATAGATAATTTTCATGTAAAATGAAGTCAAATGAACATCAAACTTTGATTAAAAAATAGTTTTCGAGCAGTTTTTTTTTTTTTTTACTTTTTGCAATATTAACAAATTTCATAACCAATTGTAAAAAAAATTAAAAAAATTATTTTAATAGACAATTTCCATGTAAAATAAAGTCAAACGTGAATAAAAAGATCCAAACTTTAAAAAAATTTCTAGGTGAAAAATTATACTAATCAAACACACTTAATTATAATTCCCAGTAAAACATTTTATAGGAAAATCTTTTTTTTGTAAAACATTTTCTTTCAACCAATTTTCCACCTTTCAATCAAATGAATCCTAAATTCAAAAACTTATTTTCAATCAAATATTTTTGTTATAGATTTTAAAACTTATTTTAAATCAGATATTTTTCATATAAAATAATTTTGTACATGAACCCTTACGCTTTCTCGTTTTTTAACCACAAATTTTCAAAAATATTAATTTTTTCAAAATTCTAATAAATCTGTTAAGGCTAAAATTTCGCATCAAATAAATATCGAAATATAATTCAATCTATAAAGGTTTGTACCACTCTTAATAATGTTGATCTTTTAAGATAAAATCACAAATCTTAATATGATATCAGAGTCTATTCACGCATTTATTTTTTTGAGTTTTAATTAGATTGAATTGCTCGTTGGATGTTAATGGGTTTTGATACCATATTAAGACTTGTAGTTTCATCTTAAAAAGGTCAATCTTATTAAAATGTGTAGTTCAAATCCTTATAAATTGATCTATATTTTCATCTTTATTCGATGTGGCATTTTAGTCTTAACAAAATCTACATCGAGCATGCATTTTCCCTCGTTTACACAAAATCTAGATAAATTGTTTTTACACAAAATCACAATATCGATGCGTTCTCCTTTCTGAGCTCTTCCATAAATTGAATTAAATATAAAGGCAAGTACCAAACTCCCAATCCAAGAAAGATAGATTATTTTGCCTAACTGTCATTGTCACACCTTGTTCAGGGATGGTCCGTGGTGCTGTTGCTACACCAGCCACAGTTAAATTACTGCAGAAAATTTACTACTGAAACTGAAGAGGCTAAAAATCAACCCACAAACTGCACCCTTCCAACTGCCATTGCCTGTCTTCTGAAAAGTGGTGACAAACTCCATGGATAGGGTTTGCCCGGGTATCTCGACCCTTGTTTTGTCTGATCTAATATTTCAATTAAAACTTGATTTATATGAATTAATATGAAGTTTGAATAAATGATTAACACTTTTATCGTCTCAAATAGTCAGTTATAATCTAGAATTCTCGTTAATATTCAGTTTGGTTCAATTCTATCAGCCATTAGTGCCACATATTTGTAGACTTGTTGTATGCGTAATGTTATTTATCAAGAGTTATGGCGATCATGAGTCTACGTGATAGCGGGGTCATTGCTCATTGTCTAAGGCATGATGAGAACAAATGGTAGGAACGATCAGGAATTCGTCCTAAAATATGCGTCACAGGCTAACCACACGAGTAGATCTGACAGGGTATGTTCCCTCGCCTCTATGCCCCTTTCTTTCATGGGATTGCTCGATTTCCATGGAGATGTTCCCGACCCAGTTCTAAATGCGCAGGCATCGAATTTGTACTAAGCAGTTGTGTTTAATATCTTATTACCATAGGCCCTACATCCCGCCCCTCCTCCCTTTTTATATTCTTCCTCGCGCGTGGACTCTCTGGCCTTTGGGTGATGAGCCCAGCTAAAAACTCTCCTCTTGTTGATGTTCCGTGAATCGACTAATAGAATGATTCAAAAGTCTTATAAAGTCCGATTCGAGCATAGGTCAAATGGGAAAAGCAAAAAAATCTTGATCGAAAGCTCCCACACATCCATTAGATGCCTTCCAAGTAAGAACGAAAGAGTGTTATGATAATGTTAAAGATAGATCCACGTAGTTTAAAGAATTAAGTTTAAGAGTATACATGTACATCTAAGGTACATACAACCATACTCCCAAAATATGCATGTCCAACCAACATGTTGCCAAAGAATCTTAACTTTAGGTTGGCTCCATTGCACAAACTCGAAAGAGCACCCCACCCCATGTGTTGTAAGGTCCCCCCAATTCAGTTTTTATGATGCTCCCAAGTGCTTGTCTTTGCCCNGCCAAAGAATCTTAACTTTAGGTTGGCTCCATTGCACAAACTCGAAAGAGCACCCCACCCCATGTGTTGTAAGGTCCCCCCAATTCAGTTTTTATGATGCTCCCAAGTGCTTGTCTTTGCCCATGTTTCTTCCTATTCACCATTGTTACTCTTTTGAAATAATCTTCTATATTTATTATAATATGAATAGTCATTTCTTATGAATTTTCGTAACTCTAGGTTGACAAGAGGAACTTACATTTTGCACCACTTGAAAAGAGACGTGAAATTTTCTTGATACATCCTTAAAAATCCCACCATTTCACAAGCCGATCACAATTCTCCTCCTCCACTCACCCACATATGTCAAAAAGTGAGTAACAACCACCCCTTTGGGGGTGGCTGAATTGGTGGAGTAGGAGAACGCAGATACTGAAGGTCACGAGTTCGAATCCCTTGCTAACACTTTCTCGGTTGAACCCGTCGCACCAAACTTGCCTAGTGCGATTTATCTCTTGTATGGTTTGCGGGCTACTGCACATGGAGTAAGGCTTACTTAGTGTGCACTCATGAGTAGCGACTGTGGATTCTTACGTCAACAAAAAAAAAAAAGTGAGTAACAACCACCATGTGATCCGGTGACTACTTGGCCATAGTGGGCATGGAATTTAGCGCCCCGGTAGGGCTTCTTCTATATTGGTTTCTTATGTCATAAAAGACATACCTTATTTTCTTTCCGTCAAAGAAGTGTAGCTATACTTTCTCGTGAATTATTTGATTTGGTCCTCATTTTAAAAATATATTTTTATCTCTTGTTTTTAATCATATATTCTTCAACAAAATAATTTTACATGCAAATTCAAAATTTTTCTTTATTTTTTAATTACACATTTTTCATCAAAATACTATTTTAAAATGTATTTTGGGCAAAATTTGGACCTCAAATGGGCTCTCAATAAGGTAATCATGGGAACATCGATGCAAGTAAACACGCCATTCAAGTGCGGAGACTCGTAATATAATTTATAGAAGTGAGAGTGGATAGTAATATTTGCCAATAGCTCGATAGAAGCATGCATGGAGTTTGAAAGAAATCTTACATGCACAATAAATTTTCTCATCTCTCAGATTCCATACAGCGATCTTTTGTGGCATCTGCCAAAGTTGGGGACCCTAAATTGAAATGATAGCCTTATTTGATTGCCATTATTTTGAAAAAATAGAGTCTTGAATGTTGATTTTTTAGAAAACGTGAGTGAAAAAGTAAGAAAATTTTTGAATTTACGTGTAAAATATTTTATAATATTAATGTGATTGAAAATGAGCATTAGAATTAAAGATTTTTGAAATAATAATTGTCAAATAGGGGCTTAGGGTTTTTGTTGTTTAAGTATACATTAAGCATCTATTTGGTAGAGATTAAAATTTAGATTTTAATCTAAACAGAAGTCAATGCAGTTAAACCTCGAAAAAGTAATATCCTCGGGACCGAAAAAATATATTCATTTAGCGAGGTTATTTATTTATCGATATATGAATAATTATTCATTTATCGATAAATAAATATTTATTATTTTAGAGAGAGATTTTCAATATAAAATATGTACATTGTATGTGG
>CAIGRQ010227957.1:0-10014 GCA_903798375.1 Fraxinus sp. D2006-0159 | reverse complement strand
AATACCCACTAATGGT
Source organism: Fraxinus sp. D2006-0159 (assembly GCA_903798375.1). Classification (NCBI taxonomy): domain Eukaryota; kingdom Viridiplantae; phylum Streptophyta; class Magnoliopsida; order Lamiales; family Oleaceae; genus Fraxinus; species Fraxinus sp. D2006-0159. The sequence goes on along the minus strand of CAIGRQ010227957.1, from coordinate 9,998 downwards.
CCTTGGGTCTAATTTATTCTCTTGTAGATTATAGATTTCACTTCAGACGGGCATCGCAAAACGTGCATATGTCGTGAACTTGGTTTCCAACCTTTCAATAGTTTAAATGGCATCTTTAGGATAGCATTAGTTGGAACTCTATTTAATATATACACAGCCATCTTAAGTGCTTCACTCCACAAGGATTTAGGAAGATTGGAGTTACTAAACATGCTACGCACCATGTCCAATAATGTTTTATTTCTTCTTTCTGCTACACCATTCTAGTTTGGTGAACAAAGCATGGTATATTGGGGCAACTATCCCATGATCTTGAAGAAACTTAGCGAATGGACCAGGTGCTTGTCCATCCTCTATGTATCTACCATAATATTATCCACCTCTATCTGATCTTAGGATCTTAATCTGCTTCTCATATTGTTCTCTACTTCAGGTTTAAAGGTTTTAAAGGCATCCATGCTTCACTCTTATTATGAAGCAAGTAGAGATACATATATCCAGAGTAATCATCAATAAATGTGATGAAATATTTTTGACCATGTGAGTCTATGTCTGGACTACATATATTAGTATATATGATTTCTAATATGTTTGAACTCCTGTTGGCACCCTTCTTGGACTTATTGGTCTACTTTCCCTTAATGCAGTCCACACATGTATCAAAATCTGTGAAATCTAGAGTACAAGTACTCATTATTAACTAATCTTTTGATTTCATCTATAAAGATATGTCCTAATCTTTGATGCCACAACATCGATGAGTCGTCATTAATATTACACTGTTTAGTGTCAGTATGAACATGTATTGTACTATAAATGATATTGTTTTGTAAATTAATATGATAAAGACCATCAGACAAAATACCATTCCTAGCATAATCAGAATTATATAATAAACTGAATGACATGTTTGAGAAATTAAAGGAATATCCCAAAGGTACAAGTCTGGAAATAGAAATCAAGTTTCAAGAAAAAGTTGGAACATAAAAGGTCCTATCCAATTTCAAAACAAAGCCACTACTCAAAGTTAAAATGCATGTTCCTATAGCCTCCACGTGTGAGCCAATATTGTTTCCAAATAAGATATTTTGCTCACTTCCCACTAGCTTCCTTAGGTTTTGCATACCTTGCAAGGAATTTGTAACATGGATTGTAGATCCAGAGTCAATCCACCAAGTGTTAATATTTACTTTAACCATATTAGATACGTAACAGACAAATGAGGTTGGATTACCTTTATCCTCAAGCCATTTCTTGAATTTGGCGCAATCTTTCTTCATGTGTCCCTTCTTTTATGGAAGTAACACTTGACCTCTTTTTTAATATTAGCTTTGGGTGGGATTTTACCTTTTCCTTTCTGATTGGCTTGAGCCTTCCCCTTCACATGGGTTGTAGTCAACATTACACTTTATCCCTTCTTCTTGAACACACATAGTCATTAATTAATTAATTGATTATTTATCCTTATGTGTATTGTACGAGATTTTGAAAGGTCCGTACTCTTGTGGGAGACTATTCAAGAAGTAGTATACAAGGAAGGAATCAGATATCTCAACCTCGAGTTTCTTAAGTTGAGCTAAAATATCTCTCATCCGCATGATATGCTCGGCAACACCTTTTACACTAGTTAGCTTTAAGGATGAAAAACTTCATTATAACAGTGCTTAATAATTCCTTATCTAAAGTGAAGAATTGATCATCAATGGCTTCTATCAAGTCTTCGACTTTGTCATGCTAATCGACGGAACTACGTATACCAGCTAAAATTTTAGTCTTTACGAACATCACGCCAAGGCAATTAGATCGCTCCCATTTTTCATAAAGTGCGATGTCCGTTGAAGTGTTGGTATCGATGATCTTAAGTGTTTCATCTTTCCTAATAGCATAATCAATATCCATCCACCCTAAATGGAGAAGAATCATCTCCTTCCATACTTTATAGTTGTCACCCTTTAATTCGGGAATATCGCAACGAATATCAGAGAAATTAGCAGGTTGTCAAGCTGTATAATATTAAAAATTGCTTATGTTAAATTAAGGCATTATTGTAGATTGCATGTTTTACCAATGTAAATCATGCTAAAATTGAATATAATGGCATAAAAATTGCCTGTGGACTAAATTTTTAATTCAAGTATATTCAATTATCCCTTAAGGTAGAATGATCAAAGATTCATATAGGTGCATTATGAAAAAAATTTGATATTCCTAAAACCAACCTTTATAATAAAACTATCAAATTATGCACTTATTCATAATTCCTTTGGGCATATTATGAAATAATTTGATATTTTATTCTAGTTAATTATGTAAATATAACAAAAATTCATATAGGATAAAATTCGTTATATCTAGTATAATTAATTACAATCTAATGTCGCCAATCCTTATGTGATCCTAAACTTAATATATAATTTTATTTAATTAAAGAAGTTGTAGATAATCACTAAATAAATATGATATTTATTGATATCAATATTTTTTTGGTATGTTGGTTTACATTGATATTATATCTTAATTTAGTTGGTATGACTTATGATTAACTTTTTGAATTGTGTTTATCCATATTACTGTTTTACGTGTTTTTACGCTGGGTGTTTGAGTTGTCTATTTCAAAAAACAGGTTAGACAAAGGAATAGCACATTTTAGCTAAGATAGTTGGTGTTGGGAGTATTAGTTGTTTTTGTGTTTGTATTTTTATTACCTTGACTTTAGATTTGTAGTTTTGTCACAGAATGCCAATGGGAGAGCTCGTTAGGTTTTTAATATAATTGGAAAGTCTGTGAACAAAAATGACTAGATTTAATATGATGTTAAAAATCAAGGAGTAAGTTGCAAATATTATAAGTTGGGTTGTAATAGGTCTAGGGTTCGAGGATAGAAAGAAAGAAAAAACAGCGTCGCAATTTCTCTAGACTGTCGTCCTGACTTCGCTTGAGCGGTAGAAACAAAAACATCGTCCCTCGCATGTCGCCCTATCCTCGCTTGGGCGACAACCTATTGGTAGCTTTCCAATAAGCTCTCGTTCGAGCAACAGTGTCATCCAAAAAAATTTAATCCACATTTTTAAGGAAATTTATCCGGCTTATTCAACCCTAAACCTACAGTATAAATACATGCACACCTCTGAACGATTTTGTCTAATGTTGAACATTAAGAGAACACATACTACTTCATCAAATTCATCCAAAGCTTTCAACCTTCGTTGTTTGATTTGTTCTTGGCAGTGAAAACATCAAACCTACTTAATCCAAATACCAAAGTGCTTACTTCCTAAGCATCTATCAGAGTTCTGAAGATCAAGAGAAGGTGACTGGAGTTCTAATTGTTGTTGGAGAGCGCAAAATTCTTCGTTGACCCATAGGAGATAGATGAATTCAAAAAGTCGGGAGTTGGTACAGGAGCACACAATCCAAAAGTACTTTGAAAATTGTCGTCGGAAGTTGGTGCAGGGCACGCAATCTAGGATGGTTGTGGGATTTGTAGTCAGTAGGTCAGAAACTACTAGTGGTAGTCATGTATGACGGACTGTAAGTTTTAATTTGTTTATAGTGGATTTTTTACTGCAAAGTGCTCTGAGTTTTTATCCAGTTGGGGTTTCTCCGTGATCATTATGTGTATTATTTACTGTTTTTATATATCTGCAGTAGTTCAACATAAGGAAATTTGATTGATTAACCATCTAAACATAATTAAAAGTGACTTGTTGCAATTTAATTATTAGTTTTTAATTCTGCATAATCACCTATTCAACCCCCCTCTAGGTTTAGTTTGGGTCGAACCTCGTAATTTTACAAGATAATCAAACAAGTCCCCTCCTCAGATTAAAAGGACAATTCTTCGAAAAGATAAGTTAGGGCCTCAATAACACAAGGGTCTTTTAAGATTTACCTAATGATCCTTGGACATTCAAGCAAGAGGTCATTTTAAATCCTCAATGATTGCAACATTAATAAAAACTTGACGCCCTGGCTCCTATATTGATACTATCTCGATGGTCCATAAATCATCTAGGTCCTCGTCCATAACTTCTAAAAGATAGAGTTGGCCTCGAGGAACTATAGCCAAACAACATTCCAACTTCGGATGAGAATATAAATACACTTTAATCATATCGAGGAGGCTATGCAATTAAGATATTTATTTTGGATACTAGGATTCTATCCTAATTGAGTGTGTTATGAACACCTCAACAAAACGGTATATTAGAAATGAGAAATCGAACCCTTTTAGACATGGTTGGGTAATGCTCAGTTTCTCCACTCTCATAATCTCCTTTTATGTATGGTTTACAAATAGCCATATCACAACGAACCTTGTACCACCTAAGTCTGTTCATAAGATAGCATTAGAACTATGGAATGGATGCAAAATGAATTTGCGGTACATTGGCATATGGTGATGTCAAGCATAGGTACTGAAAGGAACGACATGTAAGATGAAGGCCACATCCAAAAGGAACAATAGGTTATTTATTTTATAGTCATCTGGATATGAAAGTATTTGTCAATGCAAATGCAACCTTGTTAGAAAAAAGAAGATCTAAGGATATGTTTCTACTAGAAGATATGAGTGGAAGTGTTTGTGGCTAATCCACTTTAGAGATTCACATAGAGATTGTAATAAGTGGTTTTAAACCACCTACAAATTTCATGGAAGTCAATTTCAGTGGGAGGAGTACACAAGCAACACCGCGCTTGTTATTCAAACTAATGAGGCATCAACAAACATCTTAGGTGAATAAAACCACCCCATTTTCATATAGTCACAAACGACCGAAGGTACAATAACTAAGACAATTGATTGGAGCTTGTTGAAATAGTGAGAGAATTAAATTCGCCTCAAGTAGAACAAGACCGATAAGCAACCCCACAACTTAGACGGAGTGGAAGAGTTATTAGAACACCCTCTAGGTACTTGTTCTACGGAGAGGCTTTCGACACAGTCCCTGTTCTGATAAATCCCAAAAAATGTACATGATCATTGACAAGTAATACGTGATGAGTTGAGTATCATCCCATGAGAAATAAATTCTAATCAAAGTGTACAAGTCTTGTATCAAATTCGAATTGTTGTAACACACTAGAAATAATTTTGTCGTGAATTCTACTACTTATGTAAATACATTTATTTGTATCAAATTATGGATTGATAGTATTGGATTTACGAATCCACCTATTGTTATTTATCTCCAATTCTTAAACTATGTAATCCAGTTTTATTTAACTTTCCTTTTCTAGATAAATTAAATCTATTCTAGACAAGGCCCGCTCATATTTAGAGTCAAAACTCATATGAATAGAATACATTCAAACACATGATTATCATATAGATTGTATACGTATACATGTTATTCTTAATGTCTATTATCCATGTGTTAATCATGCAGTATTCTACTTATGTGTGCTTCCCAACACTATAACAATCAACTAATTACCTAATTGGTGGCCAATAAGTTAAATAATACAAATAGCGTGCAAGATTAATCAAAAAAATGAAAGAATTAATTAAGCTCATTATCTTAAATTAAAATAAATAGGCATAAGGGCTCATCTTCATCCAATACAAACAACAATCTAGCCTAGCATGATTTTATATAAATTACAAGAAACATAATGAATAAATGTTACCCAAAACATGAATATGGAGACAAGAAGTATATGGAAACCCGGCGAAGATTCAACTCCGAGTCTTGATTCTTAAAGATTCCTGATATGATCTAGGAGTCAAGCCCGACGAAGCTGAGCTCAAGACGAGACTTGTTGATTATCGAATGAGGTCCGATGACGTGTTTGAGGGCAAACGGGTGTAAGAGGTGACGGGATTACCTACTCAAGCTATGATGGATGAAATGTTAAAGTTAACAAGTTAAGAAACAAGTTTCATGTTGGGTTCTAAAGAAGAAAACAAATGGATCAACTCAGTTCAAGCAGGAACTCGGGCGTCGAATTTTCACCCATGAGTACATTTCAGAAACGGCACCAAATTCTACACAAGAAAAAAGAGAAGTTGATATTAAAGCCATGCGACCGCAAGGCTTAAAACACCATGCAGCTATATGGAGGTCAATCAAATGCTAAACCTTGGTTTCGATTTGTTCCGTGCGACCGCATGGAAAAACACCATGCAGCCGCATGGCTATTTTGGGGAGCTAAAATTCTCTTTTATTTGGTTTCTTGGTTCAAGCTCTAAACCGGATTATTCTTTGGACTTTCTTGGGATCGTCAATCTTTTGCAAGGTTGCGTAGTGATCGTTGCTACGTGATTCTCATCAGTTGGTATCAAAGCACGGCTCCAAAATAATCAAGGTTATATTTTTTTTATTATTTTGAGTCTTGTTTTCTTCTTTTTCTATTGTTCTTCGCGTTCTTCAAGTCGGTTCTTAGTTTTTGAGTTTTGATCTAAAAACGTACAAAAAAAGAGTCAAAAGTTTTTTCTTGGGTTATTTAAGAGTCCAAATTAATTTTCGTTTGTTTAATTGGATTTGTAGTCGAGTTACCGATTAAAAAGTAAAAAAAAAATAAAGAAATCCGAAAATTCAAAGAAAAAGTTATTATTATTATTTTCGGGAATTTCCAGCAGTTTTCAATTTTCAGTTTTTGAGAAAAAAAAAAAAGGAATTGTTCAATTTCAGTTCATTTTACTTTCTTTGATTTTCTATTGGTTTCATCTATACAATTCCTCACTTCCTTCTCGTTCTTGATTCATTCTTCATCTTATTTTTCTTTTCTTCTATCACAATTCGTGGTCATAGTCGGTAGGATCCACGAGAACACATTTTGTTGAGTTCACATTGTTCTTTGAAGTACTTGGGTGAAAGTATTGAGTGGTAAAAGGCAGAGTGGTGAGATTAATAGAGAAAAAAATCCATTAATTGAGTGATACACGAGTTGTAGAAATCCCAAGATTAAGGGATTGATTTGTATTGATTGTATTTGATTGTGTCACCTTATTTAGAATAGGCAATTTTCCTTACATCATGTTCAGTAAGTTACCTTGTTTGTACCCTCCCCTTCACTATATATTGGGGTTGTATGATTGTAATTGAATAAGTGAAAAGAATATAACAATCGTTTATATTCATGCCCCAATTTACATGGTATCATAGCTAGCGTCTGCCCTGACCTAGCCATACAATCAATGGAGGAAAACACTACCAACAGCAAGGAGTCTACAACCTCAAAAACCCTCAACAGTGAGGTTGAATCCCTGTCCACCATGGGTTCCGGTGGACTCGATAATGCCTCATTCCAACTCACGGTCGAAAAATTGAATGGGAAAAATTATCGAGAATGGGTCAGTCAATAAAACTCATTGTCGATGGAAAAGGGAAACTCGAATACCTTGCCGGAGAGAAGAAAAAGCCCGCCTCAACCGACGCCAAACTTCTACAAAAATGGAGGTTGGAAAACTCAATGGTGACTGCGTGGCTTGTTAATTCTATGAAACCTCCGATTGGTAAGACATATCTCTTCTTTCCAACGGTAAAGGATGTGTGGGATGTCGTTCACAACATGTACTCAGATGTTGAAAATTCATCACAAATCTTTGAAATTAAAACCAGACTATGGCAGACAAAGCAACGGGAAAGAGACATCACAAACTACTACCTGGATATGTCTTCACTCTGGTAAGAACTCGATCAGAACATGGATGAAGAATGGGACTGCCTAGCAAATTGTGTTCGGTACAGGAAGAAAATAGAAAATGAAAGGATCTACGAGTTTCTGGCCGGGATTAATATATAGCTCGATGATGTTAGAGGTAGGGTTCTTGGTAGGCGACCCCTATCCTCACTTCGCAGAGAGGAAAATTGGCGAGGAGTGATACTGCAAGAAGGGAGGAGTTCTGGGCCTGAAGATGAAGATGGGTCTGCGTTATTATCAAAGGAAATTGGGCTTGGTGGGTCGGCCCAATTGCATAAAAGTCATAAGCTAACCCAGTTTCCTAAAAAGCCAGCATTAAATGGAGCTAAGGGGAATGGGCCTATAGAAATGAGCCTAATTTCTAAAGGAATGCCCACTAACGGGTTTGCCCCAAAACAACAAAGGGAACAGCCTTGGTGTGATCATTGTCATAAATCGGGGCATAAAGAAGATACATGCTGTGACCTACATGGAAAATCGTCTGACTAGAAGCCAAGACAAAACAACAGGAATCGAGGCTACCAAGCAGTTGTTGATTCCATCGAAGAAAAAAACAATTCTACTCAGAGTAGTGCATTCAATCCTGAACAATTGGAGCAATTATTTAAAATGTTATCAAACTTCCAATCCTCGGGTCCATCAAGTTTACTAGCCCACAAAGGTCATTTTTTGAGAGCATTCCATACAATTAACCAATTTACCAATTTGCCAAAGTCCCTTGGATTATTGACTCCGATGTGTCTGATCATATGACGGACTCATATCACCTCTTTTCCACATATTCTCCTTGTGCTGGTAATATCAAAGTCAAAATTACAGATGGCTCACTCTCACCAGTTGCAGGAAAGGGGAGCATTCGAATCTCTACTTTTATAACCCTGGAGCACGTCCTTCACGTTCCAAATCTATCTTGTAATTTGCTTCAATTAGCCAATTAACAAAAAACTCCAATTGCTCAGCTAAATTTTTTTCGTCATCTTGTATTTTTCAGAACTTATCATTGGGGAAGGCAATTGGCAGTGCTAAGGAATGCGGAGGACTCTACTACTTTGAGGAGGATGATGTGAGTAAGCAAAATCAAGTTGCAACTTGTGATTCTATTCTTGTTCCTAGAGGTAGTGAATTTTTTTTATGGCATTATAGAATGGGTCATCCCAGCTTTCAGTATTTACGTTATGTATTTCCTTCTATGTTTTCAAATAAAAGGACATTTGATATCCAATGTGAGAATTGTGAACTAGAAAAACACCATCGTACCTCCTTCCCAAAATCTACATATAAACCATCGAAATCATTCACCTTAATTCACAGTGACTTATGGGGCCCTTCACGAATCTTGAGTCGAACACATAAAAAATGGTTCGTCACATTTATAGATGACCATAATAGACTTTATTGGGTTTATCTCCTAAAACAAAAGTCCGATGTCCAAACTATATTTCTAAATTTCCATTCAATGATTCAAACATAATTTCGGACATAAATTCAAATATTACGTACTAACAATGGTACAGAATACTTCAATACTACTTTGAATACATATCTCCAAAACCAAGGAATAATTCATCAAAGTTCCTGTGTCAACACACCCCAACAAAATGGAATTGCTGAGTAGAAAAATAAACACCTCCTTGAGGTGGCTCATGCCTTGATGTTCACCACAAATATACCTAAATGTTTTTAGGGAGATGCCATTTTAACATCTGCCTATCTATCAATAGAATGCCAAGTCGTACTCTCTCATTCAAATCAACTCTTCAAATATTTCAAACATTCTTTCCCAGTTCCCGTCTTGATTCAAGCTTATCCCTTCGAGTATTCGGGTGCACTACTTTCGTCCACATTCATCCTCATCATCTGAGTAAGCTTGATCCTCTCGTACACTCAAATGTATTCTCATTGGATATTCCTCTACCAAAAAGGGCTACAAATGCTATGATCCATCCACGAGAAAAGTATTCGTCAGTCTTGATGTCACATTCTTCGAAAGAACTCCTTACTACAACAAGCCCTCTCTTCAGGGGGAGAATCTGTGTGAAGATCGATTCTCAACTAGTGATCGATTCTTTGACATTGATCTCTCTCCTATTGACACTTTCAATCTTCCTTGTCCTAACATGTCATCTACAAAAGTAAACTTAAACTTAGGGGGAGAGGCAGGAGAGCAAAGTAACAAGGAGATATTAGTTTACTCAAGGAAGCCAAAATCAAAATATGAAAAGGATCCCACGTCTGAAGTACAAAACGAGTCAGAACCGATGATAGCTCCAGATCATCATGAATCTTCAGAAAGTGATCTACCTATTGCTCTAAAAAAAAACCTCGATCATGTACCTTCCACCCTATCTCAA
>CAIGRQ010227917.1:0-16119 GCA_903798375.1 Fraxinus sp. D2006-0159 | reverse complement strand
ATATAAATTTGTACATCTCACCGTGAATCGCACGGATGAAAGACTAGTGTTAATTCATTGCACAACACCTTTCCAGCCTTTCATTTTGGTGCAAAAATCCCCTAGATCAACCAAACTTTGCGTAATACAACTCCGTCGTCAATATTTATTTATTTATTTTTTAAATTCTTTGTTAAATTGTCTTGTGAAGGCCAAAATCAATAAAACGTTCAAGGGCTTTTTCATCTCACCAACTTCCAATTTTCACGTAAGGCGTAAATGTTGACATGTAGTTGATTATAACCTTAAAATTTTGATTATATCAAAGAAGTTTATCTTATTTACTAACAAATTGAATTTAAATAATTATAGTTTTTCAAGACATACAATGAAAAATTGATCGATGGTCATCAAAAGATCAAAAGTTATCATCACAAATTGAACTCATGAAGGAGGTTAATATTGAAGTTATACATTCGAGAACTTAAGAGTCAAACTTCGGAGTAAGATCAAAAACTTGATTTGTTAGATAAAGTGTAAAGATACTAACACCTTTACATTTGGCAACGAATGCTTAAACTCAAAATCTTTGTATACAGATAAAACAATTTTATGCACTAAAAGTCATTTTAATGCAATATTTTAATCAAATATAAAAATGACTTTTAAAATGATATTTGAACTCGAGAAATAGTTTTTATCTTGAAAATTTCATTAAAAATACTTTCTAAAATTTTATACCCTTCAAAACAATCAAATCGGATCAAACGAGACCAAAAAGTAAAAGACCGAAACTGCCGGGCGGTCGACCGATCGGGAGAGGCGATCGACAGGCTAAAAGAGATGGTCGACCGAAAGTTTTCAACGGTCCAAAATTTGACCGTTCTAACATCCGGTTTTTACTATACAAACAACTATATTGGTCATCCGAACAAAATGCGATCAACCGGACGAGTCATCTGAACTCACAGATTTTTTTACGATTTGAACTATATAGATACATCTACTTCTTTCAGTACAACAATCTTCAGGAGCATCAAATTGAGATATCTTTTGAGAGATTTCTTTAATTCTACATTTGCATTCATTTCATGTATTTCTTTATATCAAAATTTTTGATTGATTCAAACTCTTTAATCGTCATCTTCATCAAGATTTTTATCTCTCCTTTTGTCCCTAACTTATTTATATTACTCATAAAAAAGAGACATATTTTGAAGAAGATCTTTAAACTTATATTACATATATTTCTTCTACTTATTCATATTGAAAATTTGATTGATTGAATTAAACTTGTAATATCATCATATTTATCAAAGTTTCTCATTTCTTTTTTGGTACTTAATTCATTAAAAAAGATTTATATTTTGAAAAGATTTTTTAACTTACATTATATTTATTTCTTCTTCATGTTCTTTTTCTTCTACATTTTCTCATTGAAAAACTGTTATTGATTGAATCAAATTTCTAATTATCATATACATCAAAGTTTTCCATCTAACACTATAAGGATCACTGCTCCCTGTTGTAAGTCATTGTATGAGTCATATTGAGGTCTTGAAAAGCTTAATATTGTATAAGAATTTGTGCTTCTTGTTTGTAAGTCATCGAAAGCATTGTAAATGATTGAATGCACTATAAGTCAATAAATATAGTGAAAAAGCCTTGCTCTTGTCGGAGAGTTTGGTAACGGAAAATGTAGATCATTGTTTTGAATTGAACCTCCGCAATTATTTCATTTGCATTATTTCTTCTCTTTTTTACTTATCGCTTTTATATTTGCGTTTATTATTTGAATTAATATATTTAGTTTTTACTTACTTGAATTTAGATTAATTATTTGAAAAAGTTTTAAAAATCAATTCATCCCCTCTTGGTTAATTATTTTTGAGTTATCAGTAAAAATGTTGAAATTGTTCCTATGTAATATGTGAAAAATGGATAGAGAATTACGATAGGAGATAATACATGATTTGCTAATTCAGGACAACACATCTTGGAATAGCAGAGACAAAAGAATGTTTTTGTATCTAAAAGCTGAGTTTTGAGTTTATTTTTTGGTTTTGTTATAATGTGGTAGCGAATGGTGGAAATTAGGCCATTAATTTTGTCTTCCGATAGATTGGATGTAAGTTATTTAGTTGGTGTTGTTGCCATTATCGTATTGGTACAATGTATTGAAATTGGGTGGCGATGTTGACACTAAGCATAAAGTTGGGTGACCATTGATGTATTTAACCCCTTCATTCTACACATTCTATCAGCTTCATGTGAGGAAGAATCGCAGATTTGCAATAAATAAAAATCCAATATAAAAGAAATTTAGATATCCACATGTTAGAGTTCAATTGTGACTCGAATTTTATTGGAAATTGGTAGTATGCCTTAGAGAAATCTAAATAAGTCAAAGACATATTTGATAGTTCTTGAACTCTTGTTTCAATTCAAATACTCTTTTATTGATTTTGCCTATTGTAATAGGACTTCACCTTATGTTAAGACTCTTGTTTATATTAATTCTCATAGTATGTTAAGAATTCTTGTATTACAAATATGTGGTGCATTATACATATTTATTTCATCAACTTAGAGAGTGATCCAGGTTAATAGAGAGAGACTCGTAGATAGAGATATCTAGGGGGAGTCTTGTGAGATCATACATAACATATTATAACTCTTTACTTTTGATATAGTGAATTTTCCGCATCTACCCGCGATTTTCCTGTCTTTGGTTTTTCACGTAAATCTTAAGTTCTTGTGATTGATGTTATTTTCATCTTTTCCATTATTTTGTCTTTAAATTGGCTCAATTTCAAACAAGTGGTATTAGCGCGCGTACCTACTGGGTTAGATTGTTAGCACCACACAACAACTCACAGTATCACTTGATTATTGGGGTTTCTTTTTTAGCGTCGATGTTCCTCTCCCAAGTCCACTTTGAACAAACAAGGCCTTAAGTGAAAATTTTGAGTTAGTGAGATAAAAAAGTCATTGGCCGTTCACAAGACAATTTAACGGATAATTTAACAGAAATTGAAGGTAAGGTTATATACTTGTTATATGTTAAGTTTGATTGATCTGGAAGGGAAGTCTATGCCAAAATGAAAGGATATGAGGTATTGCGCAAAACCACTAAAAGTTAGGGGTATTTCGTCAATTTCCCATTTTACAAGAAATCATGAGAGATAGTATTAGAATACATTAAGTGTCTGTTTGTCTACCATTATTGGATTGAAAATGGAGTAATGAATAATATTTTTTGGAGAATGTGTGGTTGAAATTTAAAATAACTTTATTGATTTGTATGTATAATATTTTATTGGGTGGATATGTGGTAGAGATTGTTTACTGTAGAAAATAATGTTTGGGATAATGGTTGACAAACAAGGGCTAAGTTGCATAGAATTTATAAAAAAAATTGTTGTTCGGCTTAAAATCATGCACCTACTCATATGTATTATACTATCAAGTATTCTTAAAAAAGATAATGCAAATAATATTTTTTAAATAAAAATTTAGAAGTCATATCAAACCACCTTAAATAATGTTATTTATTTTAATTCATGCTGATAGAATATATCCTCTTTGAAATAACAATGAGTAGGCTTATGCACAACCACCAATCCAACTAATTTATTCTTTACTAATTGTGAAAAATGTAGGTTCTTTACTTAACCAATTACTTATTTCAACAATGGAATATCTAGACAATATAAAACTTACTAGAGGGAATATAATATGAACAATGTAAAAGCCAAAGAAGATCCTCAATTTTTTTTATTTTTTATTTTTTAATATTGGGTTCGACTTGACCTCTACCTAAAAGTGCAACTAAAGCCTACCTCGTATGGAGACATGGATACACAATAAAAGCTAAGGAAGATACACATCATTTACCCTAATCATACTTCTTATTACCATATCCCAAGTCTCTGGTCGTGATCACTTTCAGACTCGCTACTTCAAGAAAATCCCGTAAATTTATTATCGTTACTTAAACTACTTGATTCATTGATAGGAATTAATGCAATAAAAAGCTTCTGGAGTACTAATCCCATCTTTAATTCGTTTATGCCTTTCGCAAGAACTTAACAATGTAAACATATGAAATATGGTAATCGTCTAGAGCCAAATTAGAAAGTCAACAAAAAAAAGCCCAGCAATGGTCAAGAAAGGAATGTCATTGTCTGAGAAAGGAAGATTCTCTCCTTATGATTGGTTAGCAAAGAACATTATGGACGATGATTACAGATATAATATTTGCCTCTTCAATCACACCACATTAATTTGTAGTAAAGGACTTAAATATGATATCTTAGGCATTATAAATTGCTCCCCAACATGCATACAGGTTCAACAAACTCTTGACTCTTTAATTTGCATGACACTTTTTCTTCTTCTCCTCCTCCTTCCTCCTCCTCCTCCAGACACCTACAGTTTTGGGTAAGGAAGGATCGGGTAATCTGCATCCTGAGGTTTAGATAGATGGTTTATTATATCCATTGCATCTAGTCCTCGGGATGCAGATTAACCCCATCCTTGTCCCCATTCTTGCTCTCCTCAAACTGTTCATACAGAGAAGAAAGCGCTCGAGCCAACTTTATCCATTTATCGCGAACAAGAAACAAGGGGTTGAGGTACCGCCCCAAAGGTAACATGGCTAAAAGAAATAAGGAAAGAAAAAAAAAAACATGTTATTCCTAATAAATTTGAGGTTTGCCATGTGATTTTTATTTTTTTGCCTATCTATCTGGTCATTTCATTGCTACCTCTTCCACTTCCTCTTCGTAACTTGTTCTTGAGGTACATTAGTTTCTTATAACCCGAATAAAAACATGGTCCAATTACCTTATGAGTCGTCGTCTTTTACTTCATTTCTTATCAATCGTCGTCACCTCCATTTGTCAATATATATTCTCAGTTCTTATGTTGTAGTTCTCATCTTAATATCCTCGTTTCAAGTGGTTGCAGGGCCTCGATGATGACATGTACACATCAATTGCATATTCTTAATTGGTTCTGTTTATCTTTAGATGAAAAAACTGATTATTAGACAAGCAAATTTTGTTAAATTTACTGGTTAATTTGTCATGCTTTTCCCAAAAGAGAAAAGAAAGATTGCTTTATCTGCTGGGATCTATGAATAAATCACACTTTTAATTCTTTTTAATTTCATATTGACAATAACAACTTGTTATTAGAATATTGATTCTCTGAAACTTATCCAATAGCTTTTAGTGCATTATTTTGAGAAAGATCGTATCTTGTTACACCTCGCCATCGAGGCTCAAGTCAAAACACCACTTAGCAATCCACGTGGAAAGAAAAATCAACAAAGATTCAACTGATCAAACGTAAAGAGATCAAATGAACGACTGAAACTATTGTGCTGAAGCATCGCCTAAATGGCCGAAGCACGTAAATCCAAAGTGCTTCCTATTAAGCTGAAGTACTACCTAAAGAAGTCAGAGAAGAAGACGAAGATCTTCACACAGAAAACCGATACAAAGCTTTCTCCAACCGAGGCCTTAGTTCATCCGAAACAGTCTCTTACAAGATTCGTAGACAATCTTTAAATAATTGATGTAACGTTTGTAATAAAGAATGTCAGGTGTGTCAGCTTAATGTATAGGGCGGATGACCCATTCTCAATATATTTATTGTATGATGATAGTGATGTAAAGTCTTAGTCAAGGAGATAAAACCACGTAGTTCTGATCCAACGGACACCACGTGGGCCAAAACACTATAGTATTTGTAAATGAAAAAGGGGGATCTTGGGAAATCTAAAAAGAAATACAAAACAGCATTGTGAACATTTTTTTTCTAACACACACATTTAAGAGGAAGAATTTTCTATATATCATTTTGCTTGTTCCATATTTATTAGCTTGATTTTTAGTGGATAATCATAGGTATTTGATTGGTGATTGTTGTTAGCACAATCATTTTTGTTTCACCCGCCGGTGCTTGAACACTTGTATCTCACGTTGTGAAGCATCTCACGCGTTCACGCTTTCCTCACTTCCTTCCGATACTCCGGTTAAAACGGGTTAGAATTTGCTTGAATTGATATGAGTGAACCGAACATATGTTGTCCACGTCAACGTCAACGTCACCTTTATCGGGGTCACCAAATCTCACTGATGGGAACATATAAAGATAGAGGTAAGATTTAGATTCTGAGATCCATGACAGGGTCATCTTGTCCATATAGAAAATTTGTTTTTTTGCTTGGACCTACTTAAGTTTGATTCGTTCCAAAATAAAGGAAAATTAGAGAGATAAAGATGAACTTAAATGCAAATTAGGGCAAGTATTAATTACTTATCGGCATTGAAAACAAGTTGAAAAGACTACCTAATAAGTAATTATGCTTATAGTCTAGAAGTAATTATGCTTATCCGTCAAAAAATGGTTGAGATTTATTCAATTGTTTTCAAGCTTTCAAGTTAACCCTGATCAAGAAGAATACAATCCAAAATTAGCTCACTTCTTTCTTATTTTTTTAATTTGTATTATTAATTATCTCTTAACTTTTTATTTTGGTTAATTGAAAAACCATAAAGTTGAAAATGGTACATTATTTTGATTACAATGACTTGAATGACTATGGACAAAAGAGAAACTCAAATTTTGGAAATTTTTTCTTTTCAGGACATTTATTTGAAGATTTGAAACAAAATTTTGTTCCTCAATCAGATTAAGCCCCTGTTTGGTGGAGATTAAAATCAATTTTTTAGTAGATTTTGATAAAAGTTGATGAAATTGTGGTTGAATAGTTGTGGATCCAACGAAATGTGTAGTTAAAATTAATTATTGACTTAAACTTAGATTAAAATCTTGATTTTTGGATTTTAATCAATACGAAACATGTGATAAATATTCTATCGTCATCTTTCTCGATTTCTAGATTACATGGAAAGATCAGAAATAGAAAACAAATATTCGGGCGATTTAGCATTTTTCTTAATATATTTAGGGCAAGCAGCAAATATTCTGCATGTTTATCATGGAAGAATAAATTGTTAATATAGAATAAGATTAAGATAGTGGTCAAAGGACTCAATACAGAACCAGCTGCAAAGTGCAACTGTTAATACAGAATGAGAAGAAAGAATCTTGACTGAATTATGTGTCCCAGTTCTTTACATGAATATGTTATTTGCAATCATAGTAACATCATCGCAATATTAAACACACAATGCTTTTCCAACCATAGAAATCAAATATACAAAAGAAATTGATGAATTGGAATCCATTGCCAAATATACTAAATTCTTGATTATGTCATACACGTCAATGGAAATTTCCTATATCTTGAAGCTATTTCTAGTTCAGAAAAACCATCTTTTTCGAAATGCCGAAGAATAAATTAAAATCTGAGATTTTTCTTCTCACAAACACAAATCTCCTCAAAGAAGATTTGAGTTCTTGGCAAAAATAACCTCAGAAATTAATCAGAAAACCCAAATTTTCTGATTCTACCCAAGAAAAACTGAGCCTTTTGTCCCCATGAATAAAAGTTTTTCAAATTTCGAAATCACTATGTTCTTGAAATAGCAATCACCTTGATCTCAGAAGGAAAATGCTGAGTTCTTGACACTGGCCATCATCCGGGCTGATCAAATGGAAAGATTCGGAGTCTGCACTGCCTACAACACACTCGTAATTGGCCCGCATGTACATTATCTCCTCCGACCCGGATCCAGAACCAGGAGGAATCACCCCGGCTCCGACTGTGATATTCTGCATGGTCTTGAGCATTAGGCGGTTCTGCTGTGTGGCCTTGCGGCGGACGGCAAAACCCAGCTTCCGGCCGTTGCAGGAGAGGGACCAAATGGGGACAGAGTGAAGAGGGCAGCGACTGAGTTCAGATTCGGGGGATTCATTGGCATTGGACTCAAGTGAAATACGGACCAGCCCATATTGCATTTCATGGACGAGGCTAGTGGTCGGAATGGAGAGCTCAAGGAGGAGAGAAGGACGGGTATTGAGTCGATCATGCTGCACGCAGAACCACACATGGCCGCCACGGCGGTGCCCAAAGATTGTCCCCGTAACCATTGTCCTGGAGGATCGTGATGGCACCAAAAGAGGAGTCGCCGGAAAAGTGGGATCGTCATCGTCGGAGCCTTGGTGTTGATCCTCTAGCTGAGTGTTTTCTCGATTGGTGAAAGAATTCTTGTCGTCAAGATCATCACGGAGGGATGTGCTGAGGCGTTTCTTGGTGGTGGTAATGGGTTGCGAAGGGGTCAGTGTAGGGTGGATGCAAGGGAGGAGGAATCGACGGAGGGCATCGATTTTCGTCATGATTTTATCACTTTTCTTGATAGAAAACGCTTCAAGAATTGAAAAACTGGGAAGGAAATCCAGGAATGAAAAATTGGGATTTCAGTCGATTAATGGTCGGTTTGAAAGGAGTTATTTATAGACAGAAAGGGCGGGAAGGAAAATAGCCGTGGCTCCATTCCGGGCCGGGCCGGGTTCTACCCCTACTATAATGCTATATATCCTCTGGTGGGACTTTCCTCTTTTATTTTCTGGGGGTTTCAGTGACTGAATATTCCAGTAATTGACCATTGACCAAATTATTAGGTTCGCAATTTTATGAGGACACGTGTAACAATATGTGTAGCTAGCAGGTAGCGAAATACTACAATAGTAAAGTTGCTCCCTCTCCTTTACAACCCCGCGCCCCTCCCCCTCCCCCTACCCCTTCCCCTCTCCTTTCCCTTCACTTTATGGTAATTTCTAATGATTCTTTTATAATTCTTACTATTTGCTCCCTTAAAAATAAAAATAAAAATATTTATTACTTACTTTTACATAAAGTTATCCATTCATTATCCATCTCAATTCCAATCGTTCAAGTGGATAAAAAAATTCACATGGCGTTTTGTACAAGAAGAATTATTCTTAATTTTATTTTATCATGAACAGGAAAAACAAATTCCAAAAAATATAGAAGAAAACATTAAGGTGAAGGAATTTAAAAGAAAATCAAATCCATTCCCGGAAGTAACAATTATCGAAAATGAATAAATAAAAATCCAAAACAACTTAAGAAAAATAAAATATATTAAAAACATGAAAAATATAAATAACATAAACAGATTGAACAGTAAAAAATAAAAATGATTTTTTTTAAAAAAAAAATATTATTTTCCGATGGAATTCCTAGAAGGAAAAATATTTGAAGAAAATATAGCGACCAAAAGTAATTTGCAAATATTGTAAAATAAAATAACGAAAATCATATAAATAAACAGATTGAACAGTAAAAAGATAAAAAATGATTTTTAAAAAAAAATATATTATTAGCTGATGGAATTCCTNTAGCTGATGGAATTCCTAGAAGGAAAAATATTTGAAGAAAATATAGCGAGCAAAAGTAATTTGCAAATATTGTAAAATAAAATAACGAAAATCATATAAATAAACAGATTGAACAGTAAAAAGATAAAAAATGATTTTTAAAAAAAAATATATTATTAGCTGATGGAATTCCTAGAAGGAAAAATATTTGAAGAAAATATAGCGACCAAAAGTAATTTGCAAATATTGTAAAATAAAATAACGAAAATCATATAAATAAACAGATTGAACAGTAAAAAGATAAAAAATGATTTTTAAAAAAAAATATATTATTAGCTGATGGAATTCCTAGAAGGAAAAATATTTGAAGAAAATATAGCGAGCAAAAGTAATTTGCAAATATCGTAAAATAAAAATAATGAAAATCATATAAATAGACCGAACAAGAAAAACTGAAAATAAATTTTGTAGAAGAAAAAAATGAGGAAAATAGGGTGAGCTAAATAATTTGCAAAATTATGAAAATCATATAAACAATCGAACAATATAAAAAGAAGACTAATATGTTTATAAATGGATAGAGATGACAAAAAAATATGTTCAATTCAATATGGACTATCTGCTTAATTAGATAAAGGGGGCGGGGCTGGGCTGGGGCGTAGGGCATGTACAGAAAACATGGTCATCATCTCGTTACTCGCTCCGTTTAAAGTTAATTTCAAATTTCAAATTTAAACTTTTTATTAAACAAAAAGAGAAGATTTATCATCATTTTTAAAGAGGATATGAGTTGTTCTTAACAAAATAGTAAAAAATTAATAATATTCACTAATTATAGATATAAAAAAATAAAAAAAAATGGGGCAATAAACATGGGAGGGGACTTGCTCGCCCAACCCCGATCTCGTCTTGTTCCACTTTAATCGGATATGAGCAACCAATAACCTTTTATTTTTAGTTGAACAAATAGTAAACAAAGATAAAATTTAGTGATTAATCATTTAATTAACTTTCAAGGTTTAACACATTTAGCCACATAGGTTTCATCCATCACGAGTTTTTTGTTCAAATGAACGAACAAAATCGAGATGGATGATTGATTGGTACGTTATATAAACCAGGTAAACAATCGGTAACCTTTTATTTTTTGAATGAATAAATAGTATCCAAAGGTAAACGTTGATGATTAATCCAAAATTATACATCTATAAGAGCGTTGAGAATCAAGCAGACAACGCTCTGAACAAAGTTATTCTTAGAAAGCAACTTGGCCTTTAAAAGAAATCTTTTAAGAAAATTCCGACTGCAGATAGTTCGATTTTGCACTTCTGCTACAAAATTTCAACCATTAACTCAGAAAAGTAATGCTACAAACAAGCAGTGCTTCCACATCAACTGTCCATATGACAATAACCTTCCTGCCACATTCCCCTGGAAATTTGAAATGCATTTTAATTCATTGAACAATGATACACTGCCACATGAACTGTTGATTAGAAATAGCTTTATTCTAACTCGTACAAGATTTGTAAATTTCTTGTACTATCCCATTTCCCTTTGTTCACATACAAGCATTGAATCTCAGTATAATTTTCAAGCAATGGCCAGAAATAGCTTCATTACAGTAGCATAAGACGTTTTACTGAGGATAACTTCTAATTACCGATACAGGCTGTAGATTATTTAGAACTCGCTGCCAACATATTTTCCGCTTGTTTGGAGCTATCAAGAAATATATTTGTTAAACGGTCATTGCACACCACTCCACTTGGCCCAATCCACAAATTGCATCCCTCCATAGACATTGTTCGAGAATCGCACACCAACTGTAAAAGCCATGGCAACGAGTGGGACCTGCTTTGCCAATGGAGATGCCTCCACCACACGTTCTAGCCCATTTATAATCTGGTATCGGGTGTTGGAAGAGACAGCCAGAAAAACACCTGAAATTGGTAGGAAATTTACCTCTTAGTTAAATAGA
Organism: Fraxinus sp. D2006-0159; assembly: GCA_903798375.1. Taxonomy (NCBI): domain Eukaryota; kingdom Viridiplantae; phylum Streptophyta; class Magnoliopsida; order Lamiales; family Oleaceae; genus Fraxinus; species Fraxinus sp. D2006-0159. The sequence continues at coordinate 4,841 of CAIGRQ010227917.1, read as the reverse complement.
AGAGAGGTGAGTGACTAAAATGGTACTGCAAACAATGTCAAGATAAATCGCTATGGGGCTTCAAAAGTCCAGTAAACCTTTGAACTATTCAAATCAAACATTAGGTGAACTATATGCTAGGAAGAGGGACCGCGAGTATAAAAACACTAGTTCATCAGAATGCACCATTCTAAATGCACGAGCAGAAGTTAAATCCAACTTATATGGATTAATTTTATTGCACAAAATGACGATTTAGAATTCTCCAATGGCTTGGAGACTATTTTGCAAGGACTACTATCTAAAATAATATAGGATAATGCGGGAAAGTTTAGTCAGTTATCTCTAGATACTTTCCTAAATAAATATCTATGATATCTGTGGAGCACAAATATTGACTGAGTGAAGTGTGAAGAGGTAAGAAAGAAAGACGAACTCTCTATATCACAGGATGAAATGAATTGCCAGTATCAGTTTGAGGAGGTAGCAATTGTAAATAGGGGTAGGTTGCCTGCTTATAAAACATAGAGTCAAAGTGGCACGTAGAGAGCTATACATAGTAAAAGAAATGTGTTTGTAAAGTTCTTTGAATACAAACATTTATTCACACAAACTCTTTCGTTCAAACTTCTGTGTTTCTTCATTTAATTTGTTAGCATGTCTAGTGATAACATATCGGTTCCTTCGAGGGCATAGATTACCATTTGATCGTGCCTAAGTTACGCAAATTGCACCACTAGGCTGTGGCAAGAACACCATATTAGTACCAGAAAAACCATGACACTAGCCAAAACCACTAGTGATTGTATGCGTTGGTTGAGTTGAGCTAGCCATAGCTAAGATATAATCACCCCTAATCTTAGCTAGGTTAAGTCATTCCTCCAAGATAACTATATAACGGGCCATGGTCTTTATTTTTGTCTAGGGATGCCATGGGTTCCTCACTCAACTTGTTGAGTAAGTACATAAACTAACTCTTCCAACATTGCCAAACTTTATAAGCATAGTCCAAAGTGTGCTCTAATACCATTTCACATGGAATATATGATTTCAAGTACACGTGACCCTAACTCTCCAAACTAAGAAGTGTACTCTTCAGTCTGCATGTACCTAGATCTAGCCTTCAGCCCAGGTAACAAGTTAACAAGAAGAATATAAGCAAGGAGTTAAGCAAGCATACCCCAAAGAGCTGCACTCTTCACTAGAGGTGGAACGGGTATGTCGTCCTCTGATTTTTTTATCCTCCTGACATTCAAAAATATGGATCATAAGAGAGGATGGTCCACCAATAAACACAACTTTCACAAGTTTATGGCGTGCAAGCGTCATCAATTCTATGTAAAAGTCACATATAACAGCAGAGACATTTATGTGCATCTCTAGGATCCATGAAAGGATAGTTAAGATTTGATTTAGAACACCTCTTTGTCCAATGGTATCAGTAAGTATTTTCATGTCTAGATAATAGGACACAAGCTAAAGTAGATTGAAGTTCAGACGACAAAATATATTCTAAATCAAATTCAGATTTGAGTCTTGGACATCACTCGTCGACAGCACTACGAATCTAAGACATAAGGAAATGCATACATGACTCGGAAACATACCGTTTGGCAGTCATTATTAAATTTGCAATTCCTTGGCCGATAATACCACAACCAAACCCAACCAATCCATAGAGAATACCCTGAAAATGAAATGCATATTGTTAAAATGTAAAGAAAGAGAAATGAGGCAAGTCTCTGGTTGCTATGAGAATAGGAAAAAGTGGCCAGAAAAGGCAAAAAGAAAGTATCTGAGCATTAGATGGAAAAGAATAAATGTCAGATTATATGCATATCCATCTGATGTCTCTGTTTCAGATGGAGATGTTTTTAAAAATGTCACATTTTAAAAGAGATGCAGGACTTACCTTATAAAAATAGGTGGCAATTCTCTGATTTACTGTATATGTACATCCAGGACGTTCTGCCTCAAACACACTGCATCAAATTCACATTTGAAGTTTTAGACTGACTACAGTTAAAATTTACAATAATGAAAACTAAAAAACATGTTTAAAGTGAAACAAAAAATGATAAGTAATCATGTAAGACTTCGCAAGTTAAAAAGGAAAAAAAGAAAAACGGTTACCTACTTACTTAAATTAAGTTGTTACCCTAAATAAAAATCCAAAAGATTTGAAGAAATAAATTTGATTGACAAAAAGGGCAATAAAGAAAACCTGCTAGGAAGAGCTGCATAAGCGCTTAACATTTGACCAATAATTCCTTGAGATGCACGTGGCTGTCCAAATCGAGCATATGGAGCTAACATACCAACTAAAGCAACATTGACGACCACTCCAACTAAAAGGTCTGCAGTATACAATTCAAATTCTGCCCAGAAATCTTTGCCCCTCTTTTTGACTTCCGCAAATGTTGCACAGCAAGAATCAATTATTATCTACATCAGTAAACGATCACATTGAGATGAATCTATGCATACCAAACTAATGAGAAAACTGACACAACAAGAAGTTATTAATGTTATGGCCAAATATAACTGAACAAATAACAAGTTTTATCAACACGAGCAACTTAATATTGCCACAAATACAATTTTAGAAACTTGCAACTTGGATAGATATCCAATCATTTAAAGTGGACCAATTTCATGCTAATTCATTAAAGCAAACTGGAAAGTCATTAAGCTCTTTATGCAACTGTATCTACAAAATAAAACGTGCTTTATAGACCAAGAAACAACAAGAATGTGTTTTACAAACCTCTGTTCCAATTTTGAAAAGAAAGGATGGATCAGCCAACATCCTGTTCCGTAGCATAGCACATGACCTCATCAGAAATCCCAGTGGCCAAACAGACCCCTGTGGACGCAAAATTCACAAAGCCATCAGCTATATACCAAGGAGATGCAAACACTTTTACCTGCATAAAGCACACTATGCGTGATAACTTTACCTGCAGATCCAAATATCTAAGCAAAAGGACCTTCCGAATACCCAAGCTCTTCGCAGCCTCCAGCATATCAACTGGAAGAGTAGCACCACGAGCCTCGGTCTCCCTAATCACCTCCTCAAATTTTAGTATGGGTCCTAACTCCTCTTCCTCCTTATCATCACCACCTTCATTTCCACCTCCACCACCTCCACCTCCACCAGAAAACTTCCCATTTCCACCACTCCCATCAACCAAATTCCCATCACCACCTCCATTTTCTTTATCACCCTTAGATACAAAATCGCTGCCCAAAACTCTACCATCTTTTTCTACATGACTTCCATCACTTGCTTTAGTTACTGTGGTCGCAGACACACCAGATACTGTATCAGTCTCCGGATTCAATGCATTCACAATTACAATTCCATGCCCATTCTTTTTACACAAAAACTGCCCTTTTGTTTTTATTACCCTACTAGAATCTTGAAATTTAAGCAACGTCGAATTTGGGTTCCAAATGCTCATATCTCTCGTTAAAAGGATCTCTTTTTGCAAATTCTTGAAATGGGTCAATCTAATACTTGAAGAACAACCCGCCATTTTGGTGAAAAAACCTCACTTAACAATGCTGTGTAAAGTCGACTAATAAATGCAAGAACCCAGCAAAAGGCACAGATTTACAATCTTGAGAGGATATATATACCTAAAGAAGATTAACAAAATAAGTTATTCATATAAAAAATTAAAACAAGGTTGAATAATAAAAATGAAACTTGAAAGGAAGCCCGCACCTAGGAGAATCTTGGACTAGCTCTGGCTTCCACCGGTATTCTTTTCCGGAAAATGCTACAAATAAAAAATATCAAGAGACGATCGACGCCGTTTCTCTGCGTGGGTTTAAGCGAGAGAGACTTCAATCGGTGGTTCAGAGATTTTCTTACTTCACAGTTTTGAGTGTGGTCGGAAGTGGCGGCTCGTTGTGCATTTGCATTATTGTTATTGACTGGCACGTGAGAAAAGCTTTTCGTGCGTGTGCAAACTTTAGGGGTTTTTACCTTCATTTTTTTTTCTTTGGGGCAAATCTCCAATTTGGACTTCATTCTAAAAAAAAAAATACATTTTTCTCTATATCTTTTTAACTACACATTCTCTAATAAAATAATATTTTAATTTTAATAAAGCCTAAACAAGGGCAAATTAATTTGTGCTAGTGTAAATGATGTTAAATGGACCGAGCCGCTCATCAACTTGGCTCGCTCCATAAGCGAGTCTAGTCATACTGGATTTTTAGGTGCAAGCCACTCGACGGGTCGTCCCCATGCTGCATTTTTTTCAAGCAAGTCGGCTGCCAACTCCCCTTATCGATCATGTTGAGCTCTGATTAACAAGTCAAGTTGAGCTGCTCAACCTACTTAACATTCATATCCCCACGTGTCAATTATTAGGAATGGCAACAGTAAGGATCGAAACTAGGCTGCGACCTTTCTCGTTAAAGATTTCCAAGATGTAAGGGAGGGATGTAGGTAGGATTACAATATTTTCATTTATTGTCCCGTTTAATTATTTTTTTATTTTTTAAATGCAACTTAAATTTAAAACGTAAAAATAAAAAGAATTTGGGCATGTTCGAAAGATTGAGAGAGGAGGTCATGTTTCCTGCGCGCGGGAACTCCCCACCTTATTTGAGACGAGACAATGCAGTGTCACCCCTAATACATAAATTGAAAATAATAATAATAATAAATTCGACAATGAATAAGTCTTAATGTACATAATGATTGTACATAGAGATGTACATAATACTCACAAGGGGGTGGGGTCCACTCGAATATTTTATTCGAGTGGATCCTACCTATGTGAGTGTTATGTATACCACTATGTACATAAATTATGTACACCAAGCATATCTCAATAAACTGAGCT
>CAIGRQ010227891.1:0-14578 GCA_903798375.1 Fraxinus sp. D2006-0159 | reverse complement strand
AGGACAAAAATGCAAAAAAAAAATGAAATGTATGGACGTTTTCTACAAGAAGTGTCAAATGTAGGGACGTTTTGTTGTGAAAATGACGTTTTTCGCAATGAAACGTTGAAATAAGGACGAAAATGCGAAAATGAAACGTAGGGACGTTTTCCAAAAGTGTCAAACGTAGGAACGTTTTGTGCTATTAAGCCATATCTCTAATATTGAAAAAAAAAATCAATATGGTAGAGTGTCTGATGAATGTTGGTATTGGACACAAGTCTGACGCATGTCGGATAAACACGCTACCCTAATTGAAATGTTCGTACTACATAAGTTTTCTTCATGAAAATTCATGAGTTTAACTAGTGGAACGAATACTAGAGACTTCAGAATATATTTTATATAAAACGGATGAAATAGAAACATGTGATAATGTTACTATGATAATAATCAAGATGACCATAAATTTGTTCCTCAATTAAAGCTGAAATTATTGCATTGAAACTAAATGAAAGGATATTTTAGTCTGACATGAAATCATTGAATAGTGAGTTTTTAATCCAACAAATACACTATGCCATCAAGAGAATTATGCACATACTTTTTCATTGAAAGAATGTGATTTCCCTTTTCCATTTCTCTTCAACTACTCAATATTTCACTTAAAATGTAAGAAAAACATTATAAAAGAAACCAACTCTGAGATTAAAAAAAAACTTACGACATGCTTCAAGGAGGGCATTGCAGCAAGAAGCAGGAACAGGTGATGACGGTAACTCCCGAATAACATACTGGTATAGGAAAAAGGTGCATATAATTATGAAGAAACGATTGCAAATTTTTCACATAATTTTATGACGCAAGGAGATACCTTGACACAGTCAGCTATCACATGTGGATCCTCCTCAGGAGAAAACTCACTTTTCCCTGAATCAGATAGAAAAATATTGTGAAATATATTATCTTACTTTATGTATATTAGTTGGAGCTGAAATGTACTGACATCAAATGTATTATCAGGTGTCCATGCACTGAAGAGAAATAAACAGTTTTGTATAGATATCATATTCTCACTACGTGGAATCCATCAATTTACCCATAAGGGGGTGTGTGTGTGTGTGTGTGTGTGTGTGTATAGAGAGAGAGAAAGAGAGAGAGAGAGAGTAGAAAAAACATGGGCCAAGAACAATTTTAAATGGGACGAAGAGTACATAATAAATGCCCATATACAAAAGTGAACTTCAAACAATCTTGAAAGCAATGAAGAAGTCTATTCACATTGATTATCTTCATTTCCAGATAAATAAATTCCAATAATACATCTTTGATGATAACCTTATTTTGAATACAAAAAATTTTAAAACTCTAATTTATGAGTAATGAAACATGAAAATGATTGAAATAATATAGTTGTATGTTGGACAAGAAGCAAAATTATATCTACTTGTATCTGCATATATTATTAAATAGAAAACATTAAATCATCCGAGCAAGTCATTCCATTAAAGAAAAATAACCTTGTTCATAATCTCTTATTCGATGTTCAACATCATCAACATCTGCAGCTTGCCGCAAAATGCCCTCTACTTTAACTCCTGGAAAATGACACTAGATGATTAGGATCAACAAAATGCAAAAGAAAGTGTGAAATCGATGAAGTTCATGTGTGATTGTTATAAAGTAAAAACCACAACTCATGGAAGTTAGAAAGATTATTTTTATACAACGGGTCGTAGATAAGAAAATGAAAAGCAATTAATAATCTAAAATGAATTATAGAAAAAATTGCATCCCACCAAGGCTATTATATGCATGGTTTTAGAAAATAAATTGAAACTCGCCTTAAGGCCCGCCACATAGTGAGACAAGCAAAAAATGCCTCGAGACGCTGATTGTGAGGTAGTTTTTGGAGGCGGGCGCCTCAGTTGTGTGAATACACATCTTGCAGCACCGCCTTAAGGCTTGTGGCCCACAAAATTATAAGTTCTAACCTATTTTGAGAATAACCCACTGCCCACTACAATATTAAAAATTATGTTACTCATAGACTTACTTTGGGAATAACCCACTGCCCTACCAACTAAAATAATAGTTTCTTTACAGATTTTTTTTTTTTTTTTTTTTTTTTTTTGTGTTTTAAGCCCATGAGAAATCGTCGGCATTTTATAATTTTTTATTAATTTTTAAACGTTTGTCGCCTCGAGGAATGGATATTANTTCTTTACAGAATTTTTTTTTTTTTTTTTTTTTTTTTCTGTTTGCAAATTTTAAATTGTTTTATTATGAGTTTTGAAGATTTTTTATGATTTTTTATATGCTTATATTACATTTTAATAATTTCTTGGCATTTTTTTACTGTGAGGTTTATGCCTTAAAAGGCTTATGAAGCCTCTTGAAGGAAAATGCCTGGACGCCCAATTACGCGTTTTTAAACATTGATAATATGCAAAGATGTCAGCATGTTTAGGGGACATCTGTTTTATTATCTAACTCATATCTTTAAGTTTCATTAAACTAGATAAAATGGAGGTTGGGAGAATTGATTTCCCTCACCTTCATGCAATTAGAAGAAAATCACATTTGGTCTTAGAAGAAATCACGTGGTCTTAAGAAGGTGACAAGCAGCAACGAGATAATCTATTTCTTCTACATGAAAATAGAAATGGGCCTGCTTATTGACTTTCCATGCATATGCACAAATGAAAGAAAAAACTAAGAAACCAACAGACAAACAGTATGTTTCTTATTTTGTCCAATGAATGGATTCTAGAATTTCACTTTAATGAAAAAGAAAATAGATTGTCTGTTTTATAATTCTTCCCACTTCTATAAATATCATCACCTAAAAGATGCCCACTCAATGACCTGGAATTTAAATATTTTAGCAGGATTTTAAAGCTCTATCAACTATGGCTACAGCAAAGTAAAAGATAGTAGAAGGGAACTTATTCAAAGGAGGGGATATTATGATGTGTAATTTTTTGATTATAATAGATGGGAGGTTAAAGCATACTCGATTATAAAGGCTAAGTGAATATTTTGTTATTAAATGACCTTGGTGTTTGCAGTTATTTTTTCCTTTCATGTGCTGTCCCTCCTCTATTGCACCATCACTGTAATGTCTAAGAAAAATTAAGTCGTATAATAAATCAGAAAGAAACTATGATTTTTAGATGTCAGATTGTACAACGAAATAAAAATTTGAAGTAGAAATGCTATCACATATATTCAGAATCATCTTACGTGGTATATATTCAATAAAAGCTTCATGGTCTCATTATCAAAACATCTCAAGAGGGGAAAAAAATAACTAAGGAGATTCCAATAACAATCATGACCGATCCAATATTACAGATTGAAAATTGGTTTAGAATAATGCCCTGTTATTTGTAATTGTGAGAAACTTTTTCACTTTAGCACCCCTCCTACATTCTTGAAACCTAATGTAGCATCAGATTATATATGAGATAAAATTGTTGTGTGTTTTCAATGATAGGCCGTATCCTTAAATAAATTTACGACTTCTTTCACCATGAGGAAGGGTGCATATAAGAAGCACATCAAGAATAAGCATCTTGACGTGATACAATCTAGAATAATGCTATTTAGCACTAGTCTATGTGGCACATAGGTGACACTAAATTATAAGTCTAATTAAATGTATTGTTATGAGATTCATTTAATTGGATTTATCATGTGTTGCCACCTAGACTTGTGCTTAGCATCAATGATGACAAATAGTATTACTCTGAAAAATAGTAATAAATGTTAATCACCAGTGACATCATTAATGAAATAGAACCAGAAGCTCACCATGGGCTTCAACAAACCTAAGAGCTTTTTCCAAAAAGGATGGAGTTCCATCTATATCTTCCAAAGCAAGTAAAATTGGTCGGCCAATGACCAAGGATTTCACTGGTTGTCTATCTTTCACTGTAATATAAGACCAGGATGAATTGAAATTAATTTCAAGACAAAGACAACAAATAGAAATGGAACAGAACAAACTCCCAAATAAAATGTGAAGATAAAAGAAGGAAAAGCGTCTGCAATTCCAAGACATGAAGTAATTTCATAACTTCTCATAACTACCATATCAGTTAAATGTTACACTGGCACACAGTTAACAGGGCACTCTGTAACTATGCATAATTTTCACTTGTTCAATCAAACAAGCTCACTCATACCAGAGGATTCTGGCATTGCATAAGCTAGAGCAAAACCAGATTTTGGCATTATCACACTCCTAAGTTCATGAATTTTAAGCTTGTTAAGAAATAAAGGACACCAAACATAAAAACAGCAAAAGCAAACATGGAAATTGTGTCCCTTTGTCATTTAAAGTAGATTCGGAAGTTATTTAAACTACAACATACAGCATCTAGATTACATAAGATAGCCACCAAGTACTTGAATTTCAGAGCTGTGATGGAAGTATACTGATACTTCATACATGAAGAAATTAGAAGCAAACCTTACCCTGTTCTAAAGAAGCATCAGCTGCATTGGACTGATCGTTCCTGAATATACCATTTTGCCCCATAACAAGAGCAGCACTAGGTGCATTCGACAGGGCTTCCTCAAGTGCAGCCTTCCACTCTTGTAAATCCTCCAGTGTTTCTGCCTGTGGTAAACAAACCTCAACACATAACAACAGAAAGAGACCTAGCTTTATCCGGCAGGACAGTGACATGAGGATGAGGATGATGACAACCATACAAAATAAAAGTAGGGTTGACAGAGAAATCTGTCTTTCCCCAGTGCCCGTAATAATTATTTAACTTAATGTAAAAAGCTCAATGCTAACTCAGCTTCCCAATTTCTTCACCCAAAGTTACCTAGCTTTCCAGTGTTATGTGTGCCACTAAAGAGACATCAATTGAAAAGGCAAGTTTCTCTTACTGTTTTCTTCAAATAATTTAAATACTTTATCTGCTCGTGTCAGAACATGCATGTTCAGAAATCTCCCATTGGATAACAAATGGTTGTGTATTTGGCCAAGAATTTGGATGCCTCATAGATTTACTACCAAAGAAAAGCTAGGTTGGGCCAGTTTGCACTGTACACTAACGCCCAATAAAACTAGTTTACAGTCTTCTATCTTCCCGAACATAATGACAAAGAGAACAAAAGAACCCGAAACACTCTGCCTATATTTTATACATTTATATTTTATACATTTCTGTTGTGTAATTCAGTTTAATTTATTATGTAGAGTCTCAATATATGTTAGATAGTCGGAATAAGCAAATAAATGAACAAATCCAATCTTTTGACCATGATATTAGACTTTCTTCACATTAACAATGCCAATTTAAAAATGTTCTCACACAATAGATGTTCTGTTAAGCTCACAGCTAACTGATGTCCCAGATCCCTGATCCATTCTCTCAGAAAGACTGAAACATTGATGGAAGAAAGGGCTTTGTGCAAATTACGTCTTCTTTCTCAAGGACAAATTGATGGACAAAGGTCTCAAGTAAAATAAGTTTCTCTTCAACAAGAACATCGCATGTAAAATAAAACAACTGGGCAATAGCTTAATGGAACAGGAAACATGCAGATTGAAATAAGATAAAATTTGCAAGAGGATTTAAAGTTAAACATCAGAAAACACAAAGAGAAGTCAAGAGCACAACGATCTTTAAAATTAAAAGCTTTAATCTCGCAAGAAAATCTCACTAGAGTTGCACCTTGAGTGTGAAAGCTCTTCCATCACGACCATCAGGAAAAAGCACGGTCAAGAGTTTCTTGTCTTCTTTGACTACCACACTGGGAGTGGATTAAAAAGTCAAGACAAGCCTTACATTCAGAAAATTTACTGTGGTAGGAATGTGGCCAGGCAGCCAAATCGATGCACAAATGAAAACACTAAAATCTGTGAGAAGTATACAAATTGAAACCAACCTTCCAGAACTGTTGAGATCAATACCACCAAGGGTTAAATTTACTTCGCTCCCCTTTTGCGGAACAGCACTCTGGGAAAAAAAAAAGTTCAAAGAAAACAAAGAAGAATGGGAAAATGAATTAATACAATGAAAAGAAGCATGCATGTTATAAAGCTCTTCTAAAACAGAAAAGATGTATCGGCAAGAGAATTAAGTGTTGCTAGAGCAGGGAAAACAATTCACATTCATATCTTTGCATAAACTCAAAATGTAAACCAGCATTTATGAACATAAGATATTTAAACCAATTGGCCCCATTTTGAGCTACTTTCAGGATTGCCATGAAGCTTCATGTTAGTTTCATTAAAATGTGTAACAAAACTATTAGCTATGGCTCATTAGAGGAAAAGCAGAAATGCTCCCGCAAATTATATCAATTCAATAAAAAGAGAGAGAGAATTATAGCTTCTACAAAATAATTGACACATTTCGAGGTTGCATACTTCATCCATGAGTGATCTCATTGAGTATCTATTCAAGCATACATGGTATTCAATAATATGACCATCTGACAATCTAATGTCAACTCTGGTACAGGTCATACAAGCTACAAATAAAACAATCTATGAAAAATTGCACCTTACAGTGCATTTTTAAACAGTAGCAACAAGAGTAAGGAATATGAACGGCTCTATGTTGGCAAATTTCGTAATAATCTCCTAAAAATAGCTGAAATTAGGGTCTAAGAAGTTTTTCAAAAGATTTAAAAATTCAGCTTACTGGATCACTTCTAAAGAAGACCAACGAGGTACGTGTTAATATAAACCACCTTTTCTTCCATGATGTCCATCCGATTCCTGCACACAGGTAAAAACTTGAGAAACACTAAATGATACTGAATTTTTTTTTTTTAAGTGATTGATCAGTCAATGAAACATAACATCACAGACAATATGAAATGTACAGATGCCCTAGATTTTCTGAAAGATAATTTAATCATGTTGAACTTTCAGGTCCAGCCAGAAAACATTCTTGTTCTAAATTTTAATATGCAAGAGTAGATTATGAGTGTGAAAGAAGAACCATGCAAAAACATGTGTGATACAGGGCGCAACTGTAACACAGAAAGCAAGACGGCAGAACACATAACTCTGTGAACATATTACAGAAACCATTTGCATATAAATGGAAGAACCCTCTATCCTTTTTTCTTGTCAGTAAAAGCCTTCTGAAGCATCCCTAGGGAAGTTGATATCAGGGTAGCTGTAAAACATCGAGGCTTGAAATTCGGAAGCTACTTTTAGAATAGACAAAAAACCTAAAAAAATCTTGCTGAAATAGATACATCTGGATATCACGGATATATCTCAAGTCAGATGACAAGTCAAATAAGGAAAACCAATAGTGTCAAAGACAAAACAAGGATGTGTATATAAGATGTGGAAATTCTTGAAAATATAGGACAAGATATCGATACTAGAATATATTTGTATGTACTAGATAAACTAAGCATACAAAGCATTTAAGAAAACAAAATGTAACAAACAAAATATCAACTTTATGCAAAATCTAATAGTAAGAGGGAAAAATAAAATTCAAAATAGCCCAGTGATGCGGACATCATGGACCCTCGAGATTTATTTTATTGTCATCAGTACTTACACATTTTGTTATTGGACCTTATTTAGTTTATGTTTTAATTTTATTATTATTGGGCTTGTATTAGTGGGTTAGCCCAAACCCGTCAAGTACCTAGGTTTTCGCTATTTAAACAATTTTACATTACAATTTATGCAGTTGAATGATTGAATAAAAATTGAGCTTGATATTATCACGTTTTCTCCTCCCCTTCTTCCTCTCGGCTTCTTCCTCTTTCCCTCCCCTGTTTTCTTCAGCTATAATTCTTGTGGTTCTACATCACCCAGCCTGTTCAATTATTTTCTAATTTCTAAACTTAATAATATTAAAGAAAAACTGTTGTCTTCATGCAAGTGTAGGTATGTCCCTACTAAGAATGTTTTGGCATCCTAAGAATGTTTGGGATCCTAAGAATGCAATTATGCAATTCACTGACCGGAACAAAAAGTATAAAAGAGTTAGTAAATATAAAGTTACATGACCTCTATACTGACCATTGCACATAGGGGGAAATATGGCTATAGAATAATTAAAATGCAAACAGTTTCAACTACCGAAATTCCGCTTGCTGGAAACTGCAAATAATAGACAAAACATATGGTAGTTCTTTCCATACTTGTACTTAATAGAGGCCATCAATAGATCTTTCAAGAAGAGCATGTAGGTGCCCCAAACCACCACAAGGAACAAATATTGTAGAATATAGCTGGGAAATAAATAGAAATATAACCAACATAATAAATATTGAAGATGCAGTGAAGTGAGTCTGAACACTTATATGGAACAGATCCTGCCACTATTGATATTCATGTACTTCTTGCTTGAATGTAAACTAAATAGAATGGATAACAGCAGAAAGTGTTTCCTTCCACACTTGACTTATTGTAGACCATGAGTAGACCCTCAAAATTCTATACTATCTTTATGAATAATGCTCCACTTTTTCATGTATATGTTCAATTGAAATTTTTAGTTTGCTCCATTCTCTTTTAAGAATTTGTTTATACTGAAAAGCGTGTTCTTCCTTTTCTTTTACAATGTGCCGTAATTCTTCTATAATACTGTTATTTTGTCGAAAGAAAATTATAACATATTTACAACTCATCTAAAAAGGAAAGAAAGATCATATCGCTTGAATTTAAAAACAAAAAGAAGAAATGAAGCAGTTTCAAATCTTAGAGTAGGAGAGAACTTTCATTCATCTTAGAATTCCAGCACAATGGCTTGAAGGATTTGACAATTCATTCTATAGGAAAAAATTATCAAGTGGCTAATAGTTCAACAAGCAAGAGACATATGTATGAAGGAAAGGAAAGACGTGTTAACAGTATTCCTTTTGTATTCCTATTTCGGAAAATAAACAACCAGATGAAGTGGAAAAACAAACCTTTCGATGATAAAAACAGAGGGCCACTCTTATATACCTGCACGTCGATGTAGATTATATTATTGAATAATCTTTCTATGCAAGGTCCATAAAAACTCTATTGATTCTTTATGTAACATTTATACGCCAGCAAATTCAGCACTACTCTCTCTAATTTAAATTTATATGCAGAGTAGTAAACTTAGTCTTGAAAAACATACAATGTTAACCATGCATAAGACAAAAATCATAGTTACAACATTTTCCAGATCAAGTTCCAGTTTTATGTTGTCTAAGCTCATATCTCTATACTATCATCCAAAACTAAATTCAATTAAATTATTTTTACCCCAACTATTTGGTGTCAATTATATTAAGTTCTAGGATCTTAATAAAGTTTAGCCAAACAAAAATAAGACAATAAAATCACAGGTTTCAATTCAATTCAACTAAGCCTCGCTTGGAAGTTATTAGGTCTACTATATGGATTTTCCTCTTCCACTCTAATAATTTTGGTTAACTTTCATTTGATTTTAGGTGAACCATTTTTCTACATTTACCATTAATACTAGTCTCATCACCGTTCCTAATTGGTCAAGCGTCATGCTTTGAATATGGCCAAGCCAAGTCAAATTGATTCTCCTACAATTTTTGATGAGTGCCAGTTAACCAATTCAAGGATATGCTTTCTCTTAGTATCCATGTTTTCTGTACTACCGAACAAACTGAACACTCTCACATTAGTTTCACTCAATTTAAACAGTCACAATATAAACAGACAACCCCAAGCCAGAGAAGGAAGAATATTTTATTTGGGTAGTTAGATGCCACACGTTAACCTTACTTGTTCCCAAGTTAACATGATTTCATAGTTCACATTCAAACACAGGTCAAACTGTGCGAATTTAATTGTGCGCTTTTCCGACCTTATAAATATTGCTCACTACATTCTCTAATATTATCCAAGTTATTATTGATAATATCTGCACGCATGCTAAAGCAATTATAGCAAAACATTCAAGCCCCGGAAACCACAGCCTTCAAAAATAGAATTCATAATTTGTTTATGGGCTAATTGAATACAAAGTACCTTATTGCCTCCATGAACGGTAGGGCCTGGCTGCCCGGAAGGTGGAGACGGCACATTACCACCACCTTCCCCCTGAGACACAACAATCGGATTCCAGTAAATAAAAAACAGAAATTAACTAACATAAACACAAATTAAGTCCAAAAATGTATAATTATTACGATCATCGTGAATCAATTATCAAAACGTACTAGAGAAGAGTCTACATTCCGGTTGGTCATAGTGGGATTGAGAAGAACGAGGATCAACAGAGACCCATTGAGCCTGAAAAAATCGACATTATAAATCTAAAGCAAAACATTAGTGAAATTAAAATGTACATGGATCGGAGAAAATGTACACCTTCAATTCGATCTGCAGGCATAAATACAATAGATGGATAGAATTTGGAGGGGAAAAGAAAGAGGAGAATGAATAATGATAATAATGGGAATGAAGAAAGTGGAAATGTGCGTGTTGTGGGAGAGAGAGAGAGAACCAAGGGTCAAGCAACAAGCGCATAACTCTCAAAAAGAGAAGAGAAGAGCGGGTTCTTTGCCTTTTCATTTCATTCTTTTCCTTACACGTGGATCTTGCACTGGACTTGTTCTATTGGTGCTCTTTTCATCATGTACAGGGGCATTCGTGTCTTGACACTTTTATGGAGAGAAGAAGTACGAAAATTAGTAAAATAGTCAATTTCGCATGTTTGATAACCATTATTTTAATAAAATATTTTATTGTTTAATAGCCTGTTTGGTTAGGCTTAAAATTCAATTAAAATTGAAAATATGGTCGTTATTGGGCCCCACACGTCTAATAAAAGTCAACAATAACGACTATATTTTCAATTTTAATATGATTTTAATCTCTACCACACACCCTCTAAATGTATGGCTGAAAATGAATATGAAAATTAAAATGTTTTGAAATAACGATGATCTAACATAAATTTAGAGTTAATAGATGAATATGTATTTTATTTTGAGAATTATAAAATTATTGTGGCTGCAAACATACAAGGGCGGCAGGAATAGAGTCATTCACTTAATTAGTATATAGGCCCCGTTTGAGCCACCTTAATATCTCATTAAAATGAAAAATATGACTCTTATCCATCATATCAACATTTAAATTCAGATTTTCTATTTTTTGTGTGGGCTCCAATAACGGTTATATTCTCATTCTACAATAATTTGGCTCAAACAGGGCCTATCTATAATATCCCTCCTTAGAAAATTCATTAATGTTTGCATGGTCAAAAACCTGGATTGATAAAAATTTAGTGGAACGGGAAACAATTGTTGTTGGAGCATTAAAAACAATGCTATCTCATTAAAATATTGGCAGATAAAATTTGAGTGAAAAAAAAAGAGTACAAATACTACCTCTGATATTAATCATCGAAGATTTTTGAATCAACGCATTCTTATCTCGTGTATTATTTTCTTGAATGTAGAAACTTTTGTGAATAATTCAGACATATTATTTGATGAGTATGTTTCACTCATATTTTAGATATTATCTAAATTTGATATTTAACTAATTTCTATGAGTTCTAGATCATTTTAACGTGTGTTTTGATGTTGATTAAATTGAAGAAAATAAGCAAAAGTTGGCAAAATTGAAGAAGATGGATAAATTGTAAGAGATCCAAGTTCGGATATTAAAGTGCAAATACTCAAAAATTGTATCGGACCTCACAATGAAGATTCGAGAGTGTTAGGAATCAATTGAATGAAGAAAGAAGTCAAAGAGATGAAATTAGGTAAAGTATGATCACACATTAATTTCCAAGCGAAAAAGTTCTGCTCAGGATTTCCAGTCTCATATCGAGACTCATTTTGGACATAGAAAACGTTTGAATTGGAAAATTATATCTAAAGTAAAGTTGTATCCTTCTGGGTTATCTTTTCAACGCATCTTGAATCGCTTCAATCGGATATCGGGAGAAAATGTTATGATAAAAATAATGAAAGACGTGCAGTGCTGAATTTCCTTCCAAAACGGGCACCGCAGCGCCACGATTGTGGTGCCGAGGCGCCGCTGGGGGAGAAAAATGGTTTTGATTTTTATTTTATTTTTTTGAATTTTTTTCTTGGCCCAACACGATTCCAATCCTTCCAAAACTTCAAAAGAATATAAATATAACCCTTAAGACCTAATTCCATAGAAGAATGGTTTAAGAGGCAAGGCAGAATTTAACACAATTTTTCAAGAACACAATGAGGAAAAAACATCAGGAATTCAAGAACAAGAGAAGAAATTGATGATTTACATCATAGTTTTTCTATTCTCTTCCATGTGTCTTTTTATTTGAATTTTAGCATTTTTCATAGATTACATCATGAGCTAAATTTATTATATAGGGTTTGATTATAGCAAAAAATTTGAGAATATGGATTGATTAATTTTAGTTATTTCTACTAGATTTTTTGCATGTGTTTGTTTGTGTTATGATTTCAATGCTTTCAATTAATTGACCAATAATTGAATGATTTGAGTTAATTCCGACACTCCAGATATGAGAGTTTAGGCGTGATCATAAGCATAATACAACATATGAAATTATAGATTCCGATAGAAAGTATAATTCATTTGAAGTATGTTACATTTAAGAACCACGAATTTGATAAATTCTATATTTTAATTCATAACAGAAATATTGGAATTGAAATATAGAAATAGTTTTTACTCGGCACTAGATAGAGTGAGTAAAATTATGTTAATGTTCTTGCTTATAAACATTGAAAAATTAATTAGAAATAATTATATAATTGAGATTCGTATTTGATAGTTAGTTAAAAATCATAACTCTTAAGCTTTCTCACTTGATTTTTCTTATAACTTGCACTTATTTGTTGAATTCATCATCATATTAGTTTTAAAACATTGATTATAACATTCATTCATCTAGATAAAAAAGAAACTATAGTACTTAGTAGAAATTTGAATTACAATTAATGTGGGTTCGACACTCTAACTATATTATTATATTACAAAACTTAACATTGTACACTTACAATATAAATCACGTTATAGAAAACGCGTGACATTATCACTTGAGCATATTTATGGAACATTGATATCTCCACTCTTCTGAATCTCATGCAATGACAGATCTAGGATTGTTGGTCAGTTAGTTTGATTGTCCACAGTCAACGATTTTAATAGCGATGTCATTTATGAATATTTAATTAAATAATATTAAACATTCTTCAATCTATATGTAAATACAATGAAACGTAAAAATCATATACATAGGAAAATATAACTAGCTAGTGACTTTCGTTTCTGTATGAGAATTCAACATAAATTAAACTTAATTTTAAACTATCATCAGGATTTAATTTTCAATTTTTAACTCCAATTTATCACAAATCACAAATTCCCCAATTTATCATTTATCTCAAATCATATACTTGGTCAACAATCCACAAATCAGAAAATCCCCCCATTATAATTCCACGCCTTTCCCTTTCACTCTGTTACCTAAGCACAATATTATTTTTAGACAAAGTTTCACCTGAAATCTGATTAAGGGGTCTTAATTTAATAAGGAGCTTCCAAGTTCCCCTTTAATTATTTAACTTATTTTTTTTATTTTAAGATCTTTGAAAAATAAAATATTTAAACAGTTGGCAATTACTAAATGTAATAATTTCACACTCTCTCATGCTCCTCTCAATATACAGTACACAAGATATATAGAGAGAGAAATAGAGCATATACATATATTATTGAGGTCCTGTTTGACACTCATTCTGATTCTCATTTAATTATTTAATTTATTTTTTTATTTTAAGATCTTTGAAAAATAAAATATTTAAATAGTTAGCAATATTTAAATGTGATAATTTCACACACTCTCATTCTGCTCTTGATAGACAATACACAAGATATATATATATATATATATGTAGAGAGAGAGAGAGAGAGAGAGAGAGAGAGAGAGAGTATACATATTATTGAGTCCCTGTTTGAGACTGATTCTGATCCTCATTTTTTTCTCTTTTTTCGTTTCAACCACACATTTTTCAAATAAAATAATATTACACACAAATCTAAAACTTTTTATTACTTTTCAACCACACATTCTTCCATCAATCACTATTCCATAGTTCATTTTTTTTTTTCTCAAAATGGGTGTCAAACACAAGCTCACTTATGACGATGCTAGGCTGGAAAAGGTCAACATCGACTGACAGGCTGCAGCAAGCAAGTATCACTCCAACTCAGTCGGTCAACGTTGGGCTGCGCAGAGAATAGGGTTTGGTTTGCAATCAGTTTTGCTTAAATCTTAAGAGGCATACGAGACATGGATAACATTAATGGGCCTTTTTTTATAAAAAAAAAAAGTCCAAAGAAAAAATATTTTTGCCAAAGAATGGCAACTGCTACCTGCCTTCAAGCTTCCCATCATCGGGTCTTCTACTGCTTGCAACAATGACAATTGCCCTCCCTCTGAACCTGTAAAATCTGGTGGAGCCAATATGGACAATTGTTGTTCGTGAAATTTCGCAAGTGTACGGATCGTGACAAGTAATAAAGTGGATTTTTTAAGTTCGAATATCGTCCCACATAGACTACTATAAAGTTTTAAATTGATTTAGTATTAATTTAAATTAAAATGGT
>CAIGRQ010227856.1:0-18712 GCA_903798375.1 Fraxinus sp. D2006-0159 | reverse complement strand
TTTGGTCCCCAGACTTTGGATTTCCTTCGTTTTCGCTCGTTTCTCATTCACTTCTTCCAAATCCACCAATTTGCATTGAGTTCAATCTAACAAACATAATTAACACAAAATTAAGTTGTAATTCATCTAAATCACTTACAAATACTCTAATTTATTGGCCTAAATAAGTGTACAAAATACTTGCAAAATACAAAATTGTAGCCAACTTACCGAGTTAAAAGGAGAACTAAACCAAGAGATCTCTCTTTTGATCACCAATCCATGTTATCATCAATCAAAACCCATTCACGTCTTTCTTTCTCTTTGTTATCATTCAATTTACAGAAGCTAGGAGTGGTGGTTAAATCAGTGGAGAAGCCTAGACTGGTATTGAAGTTCATATCGATGGAAAAGAACATTGGTCTTGGCTTTTGGTCCCCAGACTTTGGATTTCCTTCGTTTTCGCTCGTTTCTCATTCACTTCTTCCAAATCCACCAATTTGCATTGAGTTCAATCTAATAAACATAATTAACACAAAATTAAGTTGTAATTCATCTAAATCACTTACAAATACTCTAATTTATTGGCCTAGATAAGTGTACAAAATACTTGCAAAATACAAAATTGTAGCCAACTTACTGAGTTAAAAGGAGAACTAAACCAAGAGATCTCTCTTTTGATCACCAATCCATGTTATCATCAATCAAAATCCATTCACGTCTTTCTTTCTCTTTGTTATCATTCAATTTACAGAAGCTAGGAGTGGTGGTTAAATCAGTGGAGAAGCCTAGACTGGTATTGAAGTTCATATCGATGGAAAAGAACATTGGTCTTGGCCTGGATCAGATGATTCCTGGCCATGGCACAGTGCCTTTGAGTCCATACTACTTTTGGCCGAGGAAGGATGCATGGGAAGAGCTGAAGACGACTCTAGAGAGTAAGCCGTGGATATCCCAGAAGAAAATGGTTATACTTCTTAATCAGGCCACTGATATTATCAATCTGTGGCAACAGAGTGGAGGCAATTTGTCCTAGACACCATTGTAGGATCGTCACCTGTTTCGTCTTTAATGTAACATATTTTAGTTAAGTAGATTTCATACTAGTATTGTACCTAGACTTCAAATTTGGGCCACTATAATTGAACTGAGAAGCTGTTTAAACCATGTCCTACTTGTTTAGTTTATTCACATTTTTGAAATTTCCGATTGTTGAGGATAACCACACTTTCCTCTAAGGCAACCTACATGAGAGAGAGTTTACTCATCATGAACCCACTAGTAGCTACCAGTCTAGCATCCGGTTTACCAGTTTTCCAGATGAACCAACCAGTCTAGTCTAATTTTAATAGTTATGGGTTGAAGTGTGTAGTGATTGACATATGACTATTGATATGCTTATATATTAAGCATCATACAACAGAAGTGGGTAAGCAAAATTTGTATTACGTTCTTATTATTTGCTTATCATTTCATATGATTATTCTCCTTCTGGCTCCTAACTTGGGGCCTACACCGGGGAAATGTAGGCACTGTCATATTGGGAAGTAGCAATCAATATCATTGCTACGATGGTTGTTGTTTTGCAGGTGCTCATATGGAAGGAGCATATTGACTACAAAAATTATCTTAAAACACATATTATATGATGCTTTTTTCTAACATAACTAGGCCATATCGTTTGTTCAAACACATTATTTGAATTTTGTTAAGATGACCGTGAACAGGTAAGAAGTCACAATAATGATGCACGTGTGTGGTTGACCAACTACCTGTTTCAGACAAGGAAGATGATATCTCTAGTAGGTTGAAAATTAATGATGTTCTGTTCCTCTTCTGCAATATAAAAACTAAGTTCTGCATTTTGTGCTATCATCCATGTTTTTGTCATGTTGATTTTATCGCAAGAAGTCACCTTTTCGTCTACACCATATCACCACTTGGTCATGATCGTACTTCCAAATAAAAATAGCAAGTTTACTCTATCTAGCTGTTGTTGAAGTAACTTTATCTCTGCTGATAAGGAAACCTTTTCTAATATACATAGTTTGATATGGCTGAGTAATGTTCTCTTATATGATAGCAGATGTTATTTGGAGTAGCTTCTGAACTGCATGTTTTCTCCTAGTTTTTTCAATCTTATGTCCCCCAAGAACAGTGGAGTTCGTTAAGAGCTTGTCTTTGTTCAGTAGTCAGTGCTAAAAAAAAAAATTTGCGAAAACTATTACATAATTTTCTAGAAATATCATGATCTACTATAGTTTGTATGGTTGTTACAGGCCATATGTCCATCTAGTTCTTACAGAGATTGGTCTCTCGTTGACGTTCAAATAATCTGCACCTCGAGTCCTGATTTCTTCAGCAAAGTGCTTCTGAGAATTTTCAGGCCTGGACTCCATTTTCAATCCAGTTTGAGATCTAGGAGAACTCTCGTAAGATGAACAATAAGGTTTTGTGCTACCCCCTTCCGAGATATCATCCTTTATACAGGTATTCATTAATGAAGGCTCTGACCTTGATGTTCTGCTTATGCATGCAGTTACATCATCACTTTCATCAAAAACTCTATCTCCCCAGTCGACTATCTTCATCAAAGGATATATTAGTTTCATTGACATTGTCGTCTATTGAATGAACTTGAACCAGATAGTGATATCTTAAATTCTGTTCCATTCTTAGCTGTTCTAGCTTTTCTCTCAATACTAGAACTGGAACTGTAGTTTTGAATTGGTTGAATTTTCTTGAATCTCATTTCTACTTTTGCATCCACAAATCCGACAACCACTTCCTTCTCCCTAGGAAGAAGATTAGAGTTCATAGGCTCAATTCTTGCCCGGACAATGGGACTGCTAGGACCGTCAGGTCAGTTTTCAGACTGAGATAGTTCCACTGCAGCCCTCGCGGCTGCTGCTGCTGCATAAGATACATACTCGAAAGCTTCTCGGGCTGCATCACCTACATCAGTGTACACTGAATCAGATAAAACTCCAACCCTTTCTATCACTTGAGGCGGTGTTGGCATATTTTCATCTGGATTAGAGACTCCTAATGTGGTCAATGGGTATGGCTTTTGCTGATTCTCTGTGTGCCTGATTCTAGATTTTCCTGAAATTAGCACAAGCCAAAGTTATCAATAGATGTTCACAATGTTGGTTTTTGTGGAACCTACTCATACTCTACGCTTATGCTTACAATGCTGGATTGTTCTAATCAGCACTAGATCCATGTCGATTTTTTATATATTTTTTTTTCCGGGGTATATTGAGCACATTCGTCCTAATACAAATAAATGAACAAAACAAACTGAAATGTCGCCAAAATAATATCCATACTACTGAAAGGACTGAAGCAGAGTTAAAATTATAATTAAAAAAAACTTGTGGTTGCAAGTTAAAATTAAGGCTTACTAGCACAAAACGTTCTTATGTTTAATAGTGAGTGTGCAAAACGTTCCAACATTTCATTCTTTTTTGCATTTTCGTTTTTATTTCAACGTTTCGGTGTGGATAATGTCATTTTCACTATTTTTCAGTATAAAATGACTAATATACCCTCATATTTAAATAAAAAAAAATTTGTAATTATAATTCCAAACTTTTTAAAAAGTGCAAGTGAGTCCAAAAGCCTTTTTAAAAAGTTTAAGCGCAAAACGTCCATACGTTGACACTTAATGCGGAAAATGTCCTTACGTTTCAAACTTTTTTGTGCTTGGCTCAATAGCACAAAACGTCCGTACGTTTGACACTTATTGCGTAAAATGTATTTATGTTTCATTTTTTTTTTTTTTGCATTTTCGTCATTATTTCAACGTTTCATTGTGGAAAAAGTCATTTTCACTATTTTCAATGTAAAATGATCAATATATCCTCATATTTAAATAAAAANATACTTATTGCGTAAAACGTCCTTACGTTTCATTTGCTTTTACATTTTCGTCCTTATTTCAACGTTTCATTGTGGGAAAACGTTATTTTCACTATTTTTCAATGTAAAATGACAAATATACCCTCATATTTAAATAAAAATAAATAAATAAATTACAATTATGGTGGTTTGAATGGTGGTGGGGTCTGGTGGTTTTCCTTTTTATTTTCCTTTTTACATTGGGAGCATAATTGTACTTTATTATTTTTATTTTTATTTTTCTTTTTCTTTTTACATTGGGAGCATAATTCTAATTTATTTTTTTAATTTTAATTTTTATTTTCCTTTTTTGTTTTATTTAAATATGAGGGTATATTAGTCATTTTACTTTGAAAAATAGTGAAAATGATGTTTTCCGCAATGGAAAGTTAAAAGAAGGACGAAAATGCAAAAGAAATGAAACATAAAGACGTTTTACGCAATAAGTGTCAAACGTAGGGACTTTTTGTACTATTGAGTCAAGTACAAAAAAGTTTGAAACTTAAAGACGTTTTCCGCATTAAGTGTCAAACGTATGGACGTTTTGTGCTTAAACCTTTTAATAAGGTTTTTGGATTCACTTACACTTTTTAAAAAGTTTGGGAGTATAATTACAATTTATTTTTTATTTTTATTTTTATTTTTTTGTTTTATTTAAATATGAGAGTATATTGGTCCTTTTACACTGAAAATGATGTTTTTCACACTAAAACGTCGAAATAAGGGCGAAAATGCAAAAAAATGAAACGTTGGGACGTTTTGCACACTCACTGTCAAATGTAGGAATGTTTTGCACTATAAGTCTTAATAAATGTCAAACGTAGGGACGTTTTTGTACTATTGAGCCAAGTACAAAAAAGTTTGAAACTTAAAGACGTTTTCCGTATTAAGTGTCAAACGTATGGACGTTTTGTGCTTAAACCTTTTAATAAGGTTTTTGGATTCACTTGCACTTTTTAAAAAGTTTGGGAGTATAATTACAATTTATTTTTTATTTTTATTTTTTTGTTTTATTTAAATATGAGAGTATATTGGTCATTTTACACTGAAAATGATGTTTTCCACACTAAAACTTCGAAATAAGGGCGAAAATGCAAAAAAATGAAACGTTGGGACGTTTTGCACACTCACTGTCAAATGTATGAATGTTTTGCACTATAAGTCTTAAAATTAAATATTGACTTGACCCAACATTTTAAATTTTCTAATCAAAAACATTATGTACCAAACAAAGGCTAAATCTAATTTAACAAATATTATTAAAGAATATTATTATTTTATTAAAGAATGTGTGGTTGAAAATGAGTAGAAGAATGAGAATGAAAATTTTAATATGTACCAAATAAAGGCTAAATCTAATTTAACAAATATTAACACTGTCAAGAAGTAAATGCTAAGATCACTTAACATGTTATCGATATCAAAGAAGATACAATTTAAACAAAATAATTATGTTGTCTCATTCAACCCGATCGGTGCACGAAAATATATTTCTTGTGCTGACAACTTGTCAAGTTGTTGATATTTATGATGAGAAGTTTCCGGGAAAGTTGTTGAATGAATACAAGTTGTCCAGTAAATCTAATTAATCCAAAATGGTCCATAACAAGACGTCTAGAAGACTAGGAACAATATATACTGCCATGCCCGCATGGGGAGATCTTTTGCGGAAAATCTTAAGGATCCGTTTGGTTTGTATTTCAATTTTAAGTTTTGAGTTTTAATTTTATTTTCAATTTTATATTTGTTTTCCCACCACTTTGATGGGAAAATGGTTTTCCATCTTTTTTTGGCAATTGAAAAAAATTCTATCAATAATGGTAAAAAAAAAATTCCCTTTAATGGACAATTTTCATGCAAAACAAAGTAAAACAAATGGTATTCGTTATGATAATTTTTTTAATTTTTTTTGAACAAATTCTAGACCCAATGTTAGAAAAAATTATCACTTTCATGGACAATTTTCATAAAAAACAAAGTCAAACAAATACCAAACTTTCAATATTTTTCAGATGGGAATTTATAGCAATCAAACACAATTAATTACAATTTTCAGTAAAATAATTTCTAAGCAATTTAAATTCCTGTAATTCATTTTCTTACCGCCAATTTTTCACTTTTGGAATCAAACGGACCCTTAGGGTGTAATCCTGTTAGCTTGCCAATATCGAACTACAGTCAATTTTGTCAAAGTGTACATCTATGTGAATAATAGCATATGGAAAGTTTTTAGTTTGATCAAGGAACCCGATTCTCAGCAAGGCTGAAACCCCATAAAAGGATTTACGGATTAAAGAACAAGGTGATCATTACTCACTAGGGAAAACAAGCAAAAAGAAAAGTACAATTATTTCCCATGCATACACAAGATTAAGTAATTTACGGGACAACGAAACAAAAGAAACAAGATTACAATCCACATTCTTTTCTGGAACCTAAGGTCCTGAAACATAATCATCTTCGGTGACAAATTCCATGGATCTTTAAGTTAGAGCTCTCTTTCTATTGTAGAAAGAGCGAAAAAGGCGCCGAGCGATGAGGGAGGCTTTGCTTGATGAACCCGTGTACGTCGAAGCAGTAGCATTTTCTACGGCAAATTTATCAGCAGTAGCTGGATATGTACATATCAGTGTTAACTTCTTCTCCAATACACTAACCACCACCGATTGGATCTCTTCTACAAATTGAAGCACGTTAGTAATCATTTGTACGTGCGATGGAGTGTTTCAATATGATATCAAATCAACAAATGTCTTGAGATCAAGCTTCACCGCCATCTATTTGTAAAAAATTGTGCAAGTGTCACGTCTTTAAAGGAAAAAAAGAAGACGAATTTGAAAAGTCCCTTTCTCTAACTACTTAAGCTTACAACCAGTCAGTCTGTGTTCCAAATCTATTTGTGCGAAGTTTCCGCTAGAGGTGGACAGGTAGTACTGAATCGCCGAACAGGGCTTTCCCTGTGACCTAAAAAATCAAATGGAGTATAATCCAAGCGCAGAAGAAAGCTTACCATTCATTTTTGACACAATCTCAGTAACTCTCTGCTGGCACCCTGAACACCGAAAATCTGCCAAGAAGACAAGTTCCTGCTCCTGCTTTGGACAAAAAAACATGCCACAAGAGGAGTAGATCAAGGATTTTAATCAAAAAAAAAAGAGCCATAAGAAATGTAGTTACAAGGATTTCATGCATAAGGCAACAAAATCCGTTGCTTTTAAGGTACACGGATTTAGATAGATCTAGACAGTATTAAGAACAAGATTTTAATTTCTTTTTTACTTAAATACTGTTTAGTGCTATCTAATCCTCAATAGGGGAAAGAGAAATAGAAGGAACACGCACAAGAGGCATGGTTAAGGATTCCACAGTGGCAAGGGTGGTGCGCGGAAGATGGCCACCCTTCGACTTGGGTGGCATGTTTCTAGCATAAGGAGTTCATTTAGCAGCATTTAAGGAATAATAAAACGCAGAGCTACAGCCTGAAAGCTCATTTTCGTCACGTAAAAGTTATCAGGTAGTGGGCATCAAAAGTGACATTTTATCAGTCTACTTAACACGATGATAGGATCCTGCCATCTTTTATCTGAGATGAAATACATACGCTTTCTTTTCTTTGTTAAGAGAAAATGGGGATTTTAGAGAGAACATTTTTGAAAATAAATAATTAAGGTGAGATTATTACAATTAACAAAGACATTTTAGTTCCAATTACTGAAAATAAGGTTTGCTTAAAAGACAAAATCTATCCTTTATTGACATTAATTAGTTGTAGTTATCCAATAAAGACCCAAAAATTTACACAAGGATTTAACAACTTCCACAAAGCTTGTTTAAAATGGGGTCACTTCAGACTCAACCCCTAATTCA
The DNA here is from genome assembly GCA_903798375.1 of Fraxinus sp. D2006-0159. Taxonomy (NCBI): domain Eukaryota; kingdom Viridiplantae; phylum Streptophyta; class Magnoliopsida; order Lamiales; family Oleaceae; genus Fraxinus; species Fraxinus sp. D2006-0159. The sequence continues at coordinate 10,963 of CAIGRQ010227856.1, read as the reverse complement.
AGGAAAGGTGACCCGCTTCGTAAATGAGAATGCACGATATCCGTAAGTGAATGAATCCCTTTGTGTTACCTTTCACACCTTGCTTGAATGCCATTTAATACAATCAACACGGTTAAGAATAATTACAGTAAAAGGCTAATTTTTTTTTAAACATTCTACTGCAACAATATTTATGAACTATTTCCACAGGTGCTGAAATATCAAATAGCAAAAAACCCATAATAAGGTATCAATAAACTTCGGAAGGTTTAATATTGCGCGGATAACTGTTAAAACACTGCATATGATGCTTCATATGCAGGCCATGAAATCAGAAATATATTAGAAAAGATAATATACAGACTACAAATGGGAAATCCAATAGAAGATTGGAATGAAGTAAACCAAACTAAGCATCTCCTAGAAAATTCTGCTACACCAAAACTGAGTGAGGGTTGAAACTTGTAAGACAATACACAACGCAAGGCAATTAGACATCTAATCTACAAAGTCGCTGATGGATTCTAGTAAGTAAAAATTTCACGGCATTGACAAACATAGTCAAGAAACCTATATCTAGTGCTAATAACTGCATCAAACTAATGCATCAGTGTAACATGTACAAGTAAAATGGCTTCTTCATTTTGGCCAAATAGAGTTCGGGAACTGAAAAAGGAAAAAAGATCACCTAGACATAACCAAGTTTGGAAATGAAGACGCTACTGATGAAGTGTGGAGAGCATCGCTGGCATATTTACAGTTGTCTGTATCAACTTGCAAGGATGAATTAGACAAGAATCTATCAAAAGCCTGGATTCCCGAATCACCACTATTAAGACCATAATGCACCTTGTGAACAGGGATCTTACTGCGTCTTCTTGTCAACTTCCATCTCAACTGACCGGCCAAATATTTAGTGAGATCCCTAACCATCTTTAATTCCATTGGCTTCTTGTTATCAATGACAGCCACAGAGTCACCACATCCAACTACAATCTTTATAGGCAACACATTATTACAAATGGAGCCTAAAGGTTCTCTATTTTTGTATGCAGCTGCTAGATTATTATCCGAGGATTTTTCCATTCTTTGTTTTGTCTTCTGACTGGACAATACTGAGACTACCTCTGGTCTTTCCTCAAAACATTTCCAGCCATTTTCATACCATTCTTGAGAATGCCTCAAGTCCCCTGAACCAAATGTCTGCTCTTTCTTCTCCCCTGTGCAGATTAATTAATATGAGAATTGTTAGAAACCGAAGGTATGAAACTAGTTCAAGTCAAATGAATAGAGGAAATATCTTTAAGACGTAAGTTAAAAATAAATAAAAATTTAAATGCTGTTTAGTGATTCACACCTGGGAAATAAACATGTAGCTTATCTTCAGATTCTTTCTTCACTACAATGCCTTCCCACCATCCATCGTGCCACCAAGCATCAACAATGCTTCCAACATTAACTATGTTGGAAAGTTGGCGCCTATGAGACAATGGCATGGGTCTAATAATGGTCCTTCCACAAATCCGGATACCTAACTCATCTGGCACAGCTAATCGAGATGCCAAAACCCACTCCTAACAAGTAAAAAAAAAAAGAATATGATAAGCAATCATATAAAGCAGGAATAACTTGCAAAGAAAATACACAAACTAACAACAATTCAGCATATTCACCTCCAGATTTTTTGCTTCATCATCTGCATCCTTGATGTCTTGATACTTCACTTTTACCTTATCTCTGTGGCTCTTGATGATCAAAGCTCTGAACCAGCACCCTCTGATGCCACTATCTTGAGAAAGCACTTCAACGTGAGATCCTATGGTCAAACTTTGAATGCACATTGGCAACACAGCATCCTTCCCTGAAAAGGGTGCAGAAGAGCGTGCCCCTTTCAGTCTGATCTTTCCCATTCCACCTTCACACCTGTAAAGACGACCACTTCGATCTTGTATGCTAGCATCAGCAGACTCTATTTTGTCAGTAAAATACAAGTTTGCTTCACTCTCTTTGGACCGGCGAAGTCTCTTCTTGGGTCTACTTCCAACAGCATCACTAAAAGTTTCTTCTAGCATCGTATCATCATCAGAAGTTTCAAGTGATGGAGGGGAAATATTTCTTAATACTTTCTGTTTCCAGTAACCTTTAACTCGTGTGATGTCAAACGGCTTGACATCATCATTATCAAACAGTCTACAGCAAATGAATGGATCCAACTGCATATCTGTGGCCACATTAAAAAATTTCTCATAATGCTCCGGACTGAGGACGGTTGCCAGTCCATCTACGCATTCAATGCTGAGATCTTGAACACAGAGAGAAAAGAAAATCTCTCTGTCATTATAGTTACGAGGCAAAACAAAACCAACCTCATCAATTTTGTGAAACCATCGCACCACAACCATCTTGTTTCCTCGAGTGTCCTCGTACATATCATCTAAGTACGCAACAAGCCGTTTACCTTCTTCAGCCAACACATACACAAAGTCATGAACCTGAAAGTTATAGCATAAGAGGGCAAAAAGAGAATATAATCAGTACGAGAAACACAAACGGGCAATTAAATAAACCAATCAACTTCTATTGCTCTGAAAGAAGAATAAGAGATGGATTAGATTCTCACAGATATTTTTACACCATTCCGGCGAAAGGACTCATAGTGTCTGCGCCTTTTTTGACAACTCCATGGTGAACCTAACCACAGAAACTCTGCATTGTGACTCGGCTTCCACATTTGATCATCCTAAAAATAATTAATTAATCAAACAAAATGATAAATATGATTGAACCATATACTCTCTGACTAGAAGAATTAAGCAAATTGAATAAAAAATAAAAACCATAGTTTTATCAGCTAACCTCGATAATATCAGTATCCAACTTGTGACTGTCTTTGCTTTGCATAAAACCGTCAAATTGTTTACATGAAGGTCGTGGATGTGCATCTGAAAGTGGATTCATAATTAATACAATTGAGTATCATATCACTAAGCAATCTTCAGAAAGCACAAGGATGAAAACTAATAAAGAAACACTAGCCAAAAAAGAAAAAATTACAAGTACAAAGGAAAACAAAACCATAATCAATAATAATAAAAATAATTGTAGCATGAAAAACCACAAATCCTCCCAAAACTTTAGGCTCGGGAAAAGTGTAAAGGGCTTAAAAATCTTAAACTCTCATCAGCAAAATCCTATTTTTATTCACCGGAATGGTCATGAAAAACATAACAAACAAAAAACCTAAAATACAATCATGAGAGAACATTGTAGATGTTAACCTAGATTGGGGAAAGGAATTCCAAGGCTCTCAACCAGCTCTTAGAAATTGATTTTAACAATCCTGCATCCCAAATAATTGTCAGTTTTCCATAACATGAATACCACACATTGACATGATGACATAGACAATGCTATGATGTAAACACAAATAGGAGAAAACAGAAAGGGCGCAAAACAAACAATGCTAGCAGAAGCAACAAGGCAGAAGCGGAATGAAATCAACCCATAACTCCTAAACAAGCCATGTAAAAACGAACTTTATGTAGAGGTAGAGCATATATTTGTGAGTTCTCTTTATTAATTCTTCAGAGCAATACATGATATTTACAGATATTAGTTAGAAGTCCCCAAATCAAAAGTCAAACTAATTCATAAGAAGTCAATATTCAATTGTGAGTTCTGCATACAAAACCAAAAATCCTTAAAGCTGTTGTCAAACTGAAATCAATCTACTACTCCCACATAATTTAATTAATAAGAAAATCCACCAAAAAGGAGAAATGGGGAGAGAGAACATGTCTATACGTGATACAAATTGCTTTTATTAAAATTGCAAGAAACATTTTTTCATTAGCTCGTAAAAGCTTCTTTCACCGTTGGCCATTATGTGAAGTTTATTTAGGTAATTTTGTTTTAAGTGATTTTTTTGGGAGAATGTGCAGTTAAAACATATGGAAAAGTTATGGGGTTTTTTTTTGGAGAACTTGAAGTTAAATAAGCGCAAGGAAAAGTGATTTTGAAAAAAAAAACAATTTCAAACAAGGGCTTAAAGAATCGAGGTTATAAGAAATTCCATTTGTATAAAATTGCATAAGCCACCCTTGATATATTCAGCCTGTGTTTGATCCTTATTCTCTAAAGACTCATTTTTTCCCAAACTCATTTTCAACCACACATTCTCTCCATAAAATAGTTTTACACGTAAATTCAAGAATTTTCCAAATTTTTTAACCACACAATCTTCAAATTATTCACTATAACAAAATATATTTCCCAAAAAATAGAGCTAAAACAGAGCATTAGTAGGAAGAAGACACGACATAACAAAACCTTTACCCAAATAAACTTACGACTGAAGATCAAAACTCCTCTTAACAAAAATAAAAAATAAAAAAAATCGAAGTAAACGTGAAGTTGAATGCATTAGAATTCATTCTCCCAAGTGCTGACGACATCCATCTCAATTCAATTTTCCCAGAATCTATATTTCTATATTTGTCTCTAAAACCACCATTCACAAATTTCAGAATGACGGGAAACCAGGCTAAAGACAGTCTCTATCCCTGTGCATATCCCAAAACCCAAAATCTCCTCGGGAAAAATAAAATAAAATGCTGACAGCCAACAAGTCAAGGAAAAACAGAAAAAATTACATATGCAGGCCCTTTTGAAAGGCACAGAAAACAAAATATTCGAATGAAATCATGAAAAGATATTTTCGTAAAAGCTATCTTCCATGCGTATACCACCTCTGTAATTAGATAAATTTCTACGCGAAAACATCAGGAATCTTTTAGATCTACCAAACAAAATACTACGAAGCCCCCAAAAAATCCTCAAACCCCCTCTCAAGAAAAGGGCACAAAAGAACCCCCGAACATACTAAAAACACCAATTAAAACCAAAAAATCAGTTGCTTTCGAAATAATTTAAAATGAGTAATTTTACAATTTCAAAGAAATTTTAAGATCTGAAGGCGAATTTATACCCGGAAAATTCATTTCCATGTAATTCCAAGCAAATATTGAAAAGAAAAATATACATCTCAATAATTCCGAGTCCAACTTTTTTTTTTACAAAAAATACTGTATGAAAACAGATTTTAATAACTTACCGCTTATAAAGATAAACCCACAGAGAGGGAAAAATAAACATTTTGTTATTCCAATCAAAAGTTTATGCCCCGGAACCAAATATATTAACATAAAAGAAAAAACCAAATCAAAATTAAAAAGTACCTGGAACTATTGTATTTAGCCAATCGATGACATCTCTTCTGGACCGCAGCTTCAAGAGAGAAGAACACTTCAAGGTCGAAAGCAAAGACTTGTTATCTTTAACCGCGTAATAATACGACATGTGCCTTGGGCTCTTCTCCTTTCCGACAACCACCAGATCTGCCCCGCCACTGCTCCGTTTAAGGTAATAGTGGACCTGCCGCCGCCCCTTCTCGTTAGATACAACCACCTCCTCCCACCGCGTATACAACGCCGTTGGATTCACCATATCGTTAATTAAATAAATTATATTTTATTGAATTTTATTCAAAACGACAGGACCGGATGAAACGGAGAGGATAGATGAAACGGAATTTTTTTTTTTATTTGGCTTTTGAAGAAAATATGTTTTTTGAAAGTTGAATATATAGTTGGGGGCTAGGGTTTGGAGATTGGAATGGACGATTTGGATTGCGATTGATTTGGCGATGATGCGGCGAAGTTTCTGAAAGCTTTTTTCAGTTACGGAAATGCCCCTGGAATTACGCGAATTAACTTGTATGCCTGTTCTTGGTCTATACTGCTCTGATAACGCGTTTTCTGTGTAAGCTCTAAAATGCACATGTTAGAACAATGTTATTCAGAGGGTGTTTGGTATAGATTAAATTCGGATTAAAATTGAAAAATTAATCGTTATTGTTGACTTTTATTAGACGAGTGGATCCAATAATGACTATATTTTCAATTTTAATTGAATTTTAAGTCGTACCAAACAGACCCTCATTCTTACTGAGGTTACATCCCCAGTGGCGTTATGTGCATTAAATGATAGGTGAAATTAAATAAGTCATTTAATTTTACCTATCATTTAACTTATTATTTACGGTCACATAGACTCGGCATGCAACCCCACTGGTGCGGCATAGCATTATTCATTTTAAAATTATTATTAAAAATTTAATTTTAATTTTAGTTGTGAATTATTCACCAATACCATCAAATTTTTAACAATAGAATCATGCTTAAGAAAAATTAAGTCAGTTGGTCTGAATTAATTATATTTATTTGCTTAAATCAATATTTTATATCGCGAATAACAACGAAAGAGATTCATTATCCATAATCCAATCATAACTCTCATGGAAATGGAGAAAGTTGTCAAAATGAGGGATTATTTAGGGCAAGGTTTGAATTTAATTAAATCAAACTCCTCCCTCTAGTTGGCTTTTATAAATAGTCGGTCAAGACAATCAACATGGACGATACATGATGCATCAACTCGTCCAATAATATCAAATTTGTTTGTTAAATTACCTAGACGAAGAAAAATGCTTAGAGCTTGTTTGGTACCAATTTTAATCCAATTAAAATTGAAAATATAGTCGTTATTGGGTTTCGCTCGTCTAATAAAAGTCAACAATAATAGCTAATTTTTCAATTTTAATCCGATTTTAATCTCTACCAAACATACTCTTAAATAATAATTTTATTAAAGATTTCTTTAGCGAGTAAGACTTTTACAAGATTATATTTTGGACTATACATATAATTTGTTTGTGTCTAGATGAGTAAATAGATATCGTCAAATCAATTATCTTTTGAGACTAAAATCAAACAGTAAGACAAAAACTTAGAAAAAAAATGAATCTTTCCAATTATGTGAGATACCATATGCATTCATTTCACAAGAACTCCATTATCCAAATACTATTTTTGCATTAATTTCTCGAGAACTCTAATTCTTCTATCTATGTGTTTTGAAAAGTCAAAAATTATTTCTAAAATTAAGAAGTTAGTTTTTGATTATTTTTTAAAGTGTTTTATCCATTATAAAAACGTTTAAAAGGGAAATCAATTTATGGGTGATTTCCTCATATAAGCTACTCTACAAAAAGAAAAGCAGTAATTCTATCAAATAAGTCATATATCTGTTTGCAATTAGCTTGTAGAGGTCCTCCACAAGTACTTATCAACCCCCAAAGGTTCAAGATGAGTTCCAGTCTACACTTTCGTGATTGCTCATGTCCTTTTCCACTTCGTTCTTTTTTGCTATGTTGCATGTTGAATGGCCTGAACTCAAATACTTATGAGGAAATTACAAAAAAATAAATAAATCAGGTGTTTAAATATTGATTTTCAAAAATCAGGTTGAAAGTTTAATTATTCAAAAATCAGGTAATAATTTTATACTACAAATTAATTTATATATACACCCAACACCCTATCTACCCATTCAAACCCTAAAATTAATTCTCAAACCGCCTCTCTATTCTCTTCACCTTCACCACCATCTCTCTACTATCAACCCACCGCATTCGTCGTCGCTGCAGCAACCTATCGTCTCTCTACTACCGTCGTCGATGCAACAACACGCAAGAATGGTGGTCGCGGTGGTGGCGGATCTGGTTGTCGCGTTGATGGCGATGATGGTGGCGAAACCGGTTTGTTGTTGGAAATGGTAGTTGTGACGGTGGCTAAAAATTGTGGTGTGTTGGCTGTGAGGTTATGGTGGTTGTAGTGTGTTGGGTGGGGGATCTAGTGGTCGCAATGAGGTGTAGTCGCGTTGATGGTGGTACAGTGGTTGTGGAGTGTTAGCTGTGTTGGGTGGTGGATCTGGTGGTTGCTATGAAGTGTGGTTGCGGTGATGGAGGTAATGGTGGTCGCAGTGGTGTTGGCGGGATCGGGTTTGGATATTATTTGTTGTTAGAAATGGTAGTTGTGGTGGTTGCTAAAAATGGTGGAGACGGTAACGACGATGTGAGGTGATAGCGGTTTGAGGAGTATTAGTTGTTGGTGGTTGATTGAAGTTACAGATGGAGGTGGAAGTGGTGTTGGAGCAGGCGTTTGTGGGGGGTGGCGGGGCCAGCGATGTGTGTGATAGTCATGGTGTCGTTTCCGACGAGGTGGTGGTGCGTTTCTGTGGTGGCGGTGGCGGTGTTGTGTTGTTGGTGGGGGCAGTGGTAGGATAACGTTTGTGACCAATTATTTGGTAAATTTGTGAACAAGTATTGGTGGTGGATAAGGATAGGGGGTGGGGTGTTTGGTGTATGTGACCAACTATTTGGTTTATTGTGACTAACCATTAAATTAAGACATTAAAATTCGATAATTTTTTACTAAAAAATAATTTGTAACCAACAAATTTGGAAATATGTAACCAATAGATAAACTGTGACCTATATTTTTTTTTTTTTATCTGTGACCAATGAAATAAATTGTGACGTATAAAATTTTTGATTTGTGATCTCGAAATAGTTTGTGACCAATTAATTTAATAATATGTGACAAATAAATAATTTGTGACCATTAATTGTATATTTGTGAATTTATTATATTTAAATAATAATTATTTTAAATTAATTACTTAAATATACTTGAGTTTTGCATTTTTTAAACTTAATACCTGATTTTTGCAATTGTGAAACTTAATGCCCGATTTGCTAACTCTTCCCAATACTCATTACCTCATTCTATAGCCCAATAATTAAAAGTTTAGGGCTCAGATCAAATGTTCAAGTCGTAGAAGGAATAGTGTTATTAGCAACAATGATGATATATCATCAATTTAAATGACGCTAAGTGGAAATAAATTAGAGGTATTATTGAATTAGTCACGTTATTCTACTTTTAATTGAGTCTATCACATGGTACAACTTAGACTAATGATGTAGCATCTGTTATGTTAGAAAGCATTATTCGAATAAATATGTTACCTTTATTTGAGGTTTGTGTGCTTTGTGATGCTAACACGAGGCTCGATTAAGATGGTTCAGTTTCTACCATATATTAATTGAAATGATGGTTCTTAATGATCGCTCGTTGTGCAATTAATGGCCCTTTTTAACATTAAATTAATTATTATATTTTAAAGGTTGAATCCCAACCTTGAGGGCCCCCACCGTCCGCCTCTAGAGTTTCGTGGAAGATGTAAATCGCGGAATGTGTCTCAACAGGCTAGGGTACAAGAGATGTCGTACTGGTGCCCACAAAAAGTCTAATTTCAAACCTTGTTAGAGGTAGGAATCGAACCCACAAAGAGTTGTCGCGAGATGTTGCGTGTTTTAAAATGAGAGTAATTTTTTTTTTTTTTTTAACTTTGTATTAGGTACTTTTTATATTTAAAAATATAAGGGGTAAATGAGCCTTTTACGATGCCCTAATGACATGGTCTGACTTGAGGAGATGCCCAAAAGGCCTCAGCCCAGCTTTTTAGGGGCCCATTTTTTTTTCTCTCTCTCTTTTTTTTAGTGGAAATTACATAAAAACATGTAATTAAAGATCCATTTTTAAAAATCAGGTTTGAACTTTATTTATTCAATTTTCAGATTTTTATTATTTTAATTAAATATTAATTATACAATTTTCATCCCAAACCTAATCAATTTCATCTCAAACCCTAGAAACCATTCTATTTTCTCTCTCTCCATTTCACCGTCTTCTCTCTCTCCTGTCATCTCTGCCTTCTCTCATCTCTCTACCAACCTTCACCGGTGACGCATCTCATCCTTAGAAACCATTTCCATTTTAAGCCCTGATTTTCTTTACCATTTTCTTGAGTTTTTGGTTGCCCATTAGCCTCAATTTTCTCCGATTTCGATTTCTTGAGCTTCAAAAGAAGTACCCAAAATTTCATGGCTGATTTTACTAAAGCTACAGGGAATTTCGAGTTATTTTTAGAAGAATTCAATAAAATGCATGAAGGCTCAATGGGAAGCAAATGGCCTTTGAAGAAGAGATCATCTGAAGGAGATAAAATTACATTCTTACCTTTACTGAGCTCAAACTTCAACTCTCCTTCTTGATCATCATTTTCACCTTCTAATTCTTCATATTCATCTTCATTGTCTTGGATTTTAGTTTTTTCTTCCTCATCTGGGAGGGTGAATTCCAGGTCAAAGTATGGACCATCATTGGCGGCGTCGTCAGTGTTTGTAGAAGGCGGCTTCAAGGCGGTGGCGGAGGAGGAAGTGGTGGCTGTTCTTTGCTGTTGTGGTAGTGCCAGTAGTATGGACTAAGTATTTGGTTACCTGTGACCAAGTATTTAGTTGCGACCTAAAAATTCGACAATACGTGACCAACAATTTTGAAAATTTGTGACAAATGAAATTAAATGTGACTTATAATTTTTTGAAATTGTGACCTCGAAATCATCAATAACTAATTAATTTGATAATACGTGACCAATAAATAATTTGTGACATATAATTATGTATATGTGACCATTAATTGTATAATTATGACCTAAATAATAAATATTTTTAATATTGGTGTAAACCATACACATGAAATATGAATTTTTCCCTCTTTTTTTAATAACCTAAGCCTTCAAAAACCTCCAGAGTTGAGAGACGAGTCTAGACCAAAAACTTGAGAAATCAACGGCAAAACCTAGACGGAAGAACGCAGTGGAGGTTTGAGGTCGGAGCTGGTGAAAAATTGAAAATACACACAGAGAGAGTCATAATGAAGTTATACGTTCAGAGACAATCATCTTGACATCTTTTTTTGTTCAATAATTGTGTCTTATTTCTAATTGGAAGGCGGAAGCTCCACTCAATTTCTAGTTCTGGTGTCTGTAAGTATTTTCTTTACATTGAGTATCGCTGTGTAGTTCTCCACATGCCGTGAATTCGTGATGTTTTCTTCTATTTCTCCCTTTCAGAAAACCGTAAATTGTTGCATCCAATGTCAATTTCCTTAACCACTATTCAAAGCCTACACCTTGAATGTATTAGTATTCTACTTTAATTTATGTGATATCTCATGTG
>CAIGRQ010227852.1:0-13257 GCA_903798375.1 Fraxinus sp. D2006-0159 | reverse complement strand
GGGGGGAGAAAAGAAAGAGACAATAGGGATCACATCTAGAATTTGTAGGGATTAACTCGTGACCACTCTCACATCTCAGGCAAGGTATTTGGTGGAAAAAGAAGTATAAAAGAAAGACATTGTTGGACTAATCTGTATGGTATAAGCATCATTTCTAGCTTCCACATGTAACATGTTACTCTAAATCTTTTTATTATTTACTCTAGATTTAAGCATCATTTCTAGCTTCCACATGTAACGTGTTACTCTAAATCTTTTTATTATTTACTCTAGATTTTAATTTTTTATTGCATTTACTATTTGCTTTATCTTTCTATTCTTGTATATGTCTCGGATTAGGTTGTTGGATCAATTGACCAAATGGAAGTTGATGATCCTGATATTGCTGATAAGTATTCAGAATCTACCCCAGATACCAAATCCAAGGGTAAGCACAAATTTTATGTAGGATCTCAAGACTTGGGATTCCGCCGTGATCACATGGAGGTTAGTTTGTTTTGTAGCACACATTCTTTAAAGATTTGGTCATTGCTTTATGTTCTTGTGTGCTGATCATAGAGCACACTGTAATATCAGGTGCTGTCACCCATCAAGGATGGAATAGTTGTAGACTGGGATATGGTTGAAAGCATATGGGACCATGCATTGAGGTAATTCTTTTGGTAACCTCTCAAATCTTCATGATTTCCAGCATTTCAGCTCTTACGGGAGCTTTGTTCGGGTGTTGAAGCCCTGCAGTTCTCTGTTTACAAGTTTATGCATTTTCAATATTTGACATGTCTCTTCATAATTGCAATGTTTTAAATTGTAGGAAATGCCTGTTAATTGATCCAAAAGAGCATCCCATGCTACTTGCTGAGCCATGTTCTAATACCCAACAACAGAGAGAAAAGTAAGCTAAAAGTCCGAAGTACTTTACTGGTTTATATGACTTGTAATCCTGTGGTCTGCATAGTTACATGTTTTTTCTTGAAATTTATGTTTCCTGGCTCCCGTCTAATACAAAATTTAGATGTAATAAGGACTCAAGAGTGTGAGTCTATGCAGTTGTTCTTAGATGATTGTTTGTTTTAAATATTACAATTGTTACTGCATCTTGTTAATTTGTCCACCGGTAACTCATCTTTCCAGTTTGCCATCCTTTGGCAGTTATTGTCAATATCTTTAACACAAGTCACTTTAGAAACACTTGCAGTCCGATGTTGTACCAAGATTCATTGGGGACATTGCAGGAAACAAATATAACATCCATTACACATGGTTATTTAAAACACTCAAGAATTATGTGAAAAGTCCTTTGAAGAGGTGGGTAGGAGAATCTGCTTAGTTGGTAATTTATGAGATGTGACAGTGAAGAGTTTCCAGAATAATATTTGGCTTGGAGATGAGATGTTTAAAACTAGATTCCTTAATCTCTGATATTGGAGTGGGTAAGTTGCGAATGTGAAACAAAAGTAATGTCACGATTCAAAACTAGAGTAAATGTTTAGTGCAGATGATGTGAGACAAAAAAATAGGTCTAGTAAGGCTCCTTAATCCTTATTGGCTCGCTAGTCTTCGGATCTTGATTTTCTTTTTGATTCGTTATTTGAATTTTTTATACAAAAGGGTTGCAACTAGTTCATTTTGCTTTTATTATAGCCCCCAAGTAATAGTAGCACAGTTACGAGCATCAAGTTTATTTTTTCAACCATATTAGGCCCTTTTTTGGGCTCCATTAAAAATAGTTTTTGGGAAAAAAATGTATTTTGGAATAGTGATTTTATGGAAAATGTGTGGTTAAAAAAAATTGGGTTTATATGTAATATTATTTTATTGGAGAATGTGTAGTTGAAACAAAGGAAGAGAAAAATGCATTTTGGAATAAAATGGAGCCCAAACAGGAGCTAGGGTGACTTTTTTTTTATCCCTATAATTAGTTTATTATCATTTTGTACTTCTGTCTACTTCAATTCTTGGTAAACTATGACATTTTGAGCTCTCTTGGTCTTCCTAAAATCCTAGAAGCGCATTTCTCTTCGAACTGTTGCACCTTCTCTTCATTAATCTGTTTCATCTCCAGTGCCAAAGCTGGTATCTGAGAGGAAACAATCTTGTTTCTGCTTGATTCAACTAGTTTCCATGCTTTGCCATAATCTAGCAAGCTGCATAGTTGGAAGACAGCAAGTAGAAGCTGTAGAAATGGTAGACGTTAGATGCATGGTTGAGTTTTTGTTGCAAGCTGCTCAGGTTCTTCGGTAGCAGAAACTTGTAGCTAGATGTGTGGAAGATTCCGAGGGCCAGCAGAGAAGTTTTATTATACTGGATGAACCAGATGTACCACAAGGTAGGCTTAAGGAAATTTGAGTGCTTAATGAAGAAACAGTCTCATGTTCTGTGTAAGTAATAATGGGAATCCTAATAGATATATTACGTGGAATACTTTTCAATTTAGACACTTATTTTAGGAAATGTAATTAGTGTTTTATTTTGTAAGTTCTATAGTATTTTATATTATTTCCTTAATTTTTTTCTTACTTAAATTAGGTTACTTGAAATCTTATATCAAGAGGGCGTATGCATTGTATACTTGATTATTAAAAAATCTCATACTTTCTCTCTCTAATTTCTCTATATTCTCTCTCGTGTCTTCTCTCTTTCTCTTCCTTTCTTCTAAGTTTCGTTCTTGTTCATTGTGTTTTACGTCAATTTGATATCAGAACTTGGCACTCAACTCTTACCTAATTATTACTCATGCATGCCGTTCATACAAGTTACTGCAGTAGCCACAATATTTTCCCTTCACATGTTCACCTTCATCCAAACCAACATCCCAACAACATCCACCCCCTCATCCTCCAAAACCCAAGCCAACCTTTAGCCACCACAAAACCATCAGCCCTTAAACCAAATTTGAACACCCATAAGAAATAAGAAGGCAATAGCAATTGGAAGGAAAAAATCAATCGGCAAAACATTTTGTTCGTTGTTGCTGTTCAAATCAAACACTTACCTACACTAATCCCATATTTTATCTCGCCCAACGTGGCCATAGAGTCCTCTAGCACATAGTTTTTGAATTAAATATTCTCGTAGCGAGGTACGAAGAATACAAAGTTGATTGCTTTTGAATAGAAATTCATCTTGAACACGAAAATCACCGTTGCCCTTGTATTACTACATTAGTTCCTAACTTCCTTGAAATCATCATCTCCTATAAAAAATTCCTTCAAGCAATCAAAGCCAATAAGTACTGAGCGAATCGTGGCACATAAGCAGGTACATCTACTCAATGCATCAGTTGTTATCTCAAAAGCACCGACACGCTGCCGGCGACAACGTATCGGTGTCCGACATATCGGACACCGATACGCCTCCGACACGTCGTCGACGCGTGTCGGAGTTGCTTGCAGCGTTCGGGGTTTTAGGTGGCTGCTAGAGAAAACGAGAAGGCAGAAAAAAAGACAGAAAAAAAGGGCAGTCGGTGGAAACCATCCATTCTTCTCCATAGTTGTGCCTGAAAAAATTAGGTTGGCTGCTAGCTGAACTGAGAAGGCAGAAAAAGAGGGCAGCCGGCGGAGAAAAGGTAGAAGAAAGAGATTCTGCGAGCATTCTAGAAAGAGATGAAAGAGAAAAGAGAGAAGAGGAAGAGTGGAAACGTGTGGGGAAAGGAAAAAAAGGACAGGGGAGTGGCTGGGAAAAGTCTGTCATTTTTTTATCAATAAAAAATTCAAATGGACGAGTGGTTGGAAAAGTCTTTATAATAGTTGTTTGAATTCAACTTTCACACTTCTTCATTATATATATATATATATATATATATATATATATATATATGATTCAATAATTATAAAAAATTATTACTTTAAAATATAAAATTAAAATAACATAAAAAAAATTATAATCAACGTGTCGACAACGTATCGTGTCGGAACTTTTTTTAAAAATTGCGTGTCGACGTGTCAGACACGTATTGTGACGGACACTCGTGTCTGTGTCGGTGCTTCTTAGGTTGTTATGTTGGCCACACTTATACTTGATAGAAAATGTGAACTTATGTAGAAATGTAATCCACCGTGCCTGCATGCAATTCATTATATTTTGAGAGTTGATGAACTTTAAAGTTTGATGATCAGTGAATAAAACAAACTTTCTTTGAACCAAGTAGCGTTTACAATCTTTTAAAGCTCGAACACGTGCATAAAATTCAAGGTCATAAGTAGTCCACTTTTGTTGAGTTTCACCTACCTTCTCACTAGAAATTCTATCGATCACTCTTGTTGGGATAATACAACCCGTGTATGTGTTGAAGAGTTGCGATTTACATGCGTTGGAGTTTATTCAGATTCTCATATTCCCTATAATTTATAATGTTTTTAGATTCCTACAAAAATGATATTACATGAATGAAAGAACACATTGTAGTAGAGAAAATTTGAATAATTTAAAGAAGTTTTCAACCATGCTGATGAATGAATGAAGTCTTTATATGCTGTTATCTACGCGTGTAAAATATAATAGACAAATGACGTTGCACGGAAAAAGCATCTGCGCGGCGCTGTGCGAAGCGAGATCTACGCATTATCTTGGTTCTCCGCGCAAGCGGGAGGGTCTCTGCGCTGCGCGGAGACGTGCGCGGGGAGGATGGGTCCTCTCTGCAATGCGTGGAGAGAAGAGGAAAAAGGCGCGATGCGCGGTTGGAGTTTTTGTCCAGGGTCGTTTTTGCAAAGTCAAGAGATTCAGACCCTATAGTGGTTATTTAAATGTTCATTTATTGTAAATGCTTAAGAATGTTAAGTAACATGCTTCAACACCTAAATCTTATTTTTATTATACATGAATTAATTCAAAAAATTAAAGATGGAAGTAGTGTTCATGAATCTTTTCATTACTAATGAATCAGCTCTAAGTATTTTGTTTCCGAATGGAGAACGTGTGGAAGTGAAAAGTAAGAACTTCATCTTATTATGCCATCATCTTCTGATTGGAATCATAATTTCTTGCACATAAATTTATTTTTCTAAAGAATGGGCTCAAACAAACCCTTAATATCACACTGAACAACTGTTTCAATATCTTATGCTACAGGACCGATGATACAAGTGAAACTAAACTGCAAACTTAGATCGAATTATAGAAACTAACTAACAAATTAATGGAATTCTCAAACCACTGATGACGGTTATAGATGGCATCGCATTCCAAAGAGTAGGCAACTCGTTATCTTCTCCATTATCTTCGACTACAGTGCAAGTTCTCTGTCTGTTTACCAAAGATATCAAACTTTCCATCATTGTTTCTCACGATCTTCTTATGCTTGCGGTGGGGAATTCGAAAATCGCAAAATATACGATTTAGTATTGAATTGAAACCTCCGTTAACCTGCTAGCGAAGATGAAATTGATGTCGGTCTGAAGCAGAGAGCTTGTGAAAGAAGTTGTCGTTTCCTCCTTTTTTCTCTTCCAAGAAGCAAGTAGAGATTCAAAGTTAACAATTGTGGGTATGGGTAGGAGGAAGTCCATATTACCTTTGAAGCTTGGATGAATAGTGGAGAATGGATATGGATAAAATGGAATAAAAAAAGTTTCACACAAATGAACAGTAAAGAGTGGGTTGTCTCTTTTAAGATAGTAGGGATAAATAATTAGGGTTTTATAATATTTTATATTATTTTTTTTGTTGTTTTCTGCTTTAAATTAGGTTACTTGAAACTGTGTATAAAGAGGGCTAATTCCTATATTTTATCTCCCATTTCTTCTCTCTTTCTCCCTCTCTATCCTCCTGTCTTCTAAGTTTTATTCTTGTTCATTGCATCTATGTCAAGTAAACTGGTCTACGATGAAACCTTGAATTGAGTTTATCTCTTATTGTTTTGGAGTCCTAAACCAGCATTGAGGAATATTTTGATGAAACTTCGTAACTGAGTGATTTCACTAGCATCTCTTTTTGAGATCTATGGAATGTAACATGTTCGATAAAAGTTTTGAGATTAAATGTTCAGAAAACAACTGCAAGATAATTCACGTCATTGATTGGGATAAACCTCCAATTTGTCATGGGAAAGTGTGACGACTGTTATGGTATAATTGTTTGGTTACACATTTGAGAAGTTGCTAAAGGCAAAAGTGATGAGAAAAAACAGGTGGAACCACCTGGAGAAACCTTAGATACTGTAATATGCATACTTTTGAAGATAAATAACCGCACTAAAACTTCTCATTTGTAGCTTTATTTTCGCCCAGTGGGAAACATGGTATCCTTACTGTTAATGGTGAACATTAACTTACATTAGCTCCAGTGAGAGGATTGCCATCAAAATGTTGACAGAAGTTCAAAAGAGCTTTCTTCCAGTTATTGTAATTGATTTATGTTGCTACTTGCTTATATTGATGGTATTAGTATCATTATTAGTGGCTATGGTCTGGAACTACATTATCTTTGCGTATAACAGTGTAATGCTATTTGATATTTTGGGAGGACAGTTTGGATGGTCTAGCAATTTGACTATGTGGACATCAAGAAGGATGATAGCTGAATTACTTTTTGGTAAGATGATATTGTTACTTAAGGTTTTGGAGTTGCTTCTCTGAAGGAATGCACCAAGATACGTAGTCTAACAAATGAAAAATGGAGGAGCTACTTGCCATGCCAATTTAGAATACTATGCAGGTTGAAGGACCGAGGAAGATGAAACAGAAAAAAGGATTGGAAGAATTGTTTGGGCATCCTATCAATCATGAATAGTTGATACTTGATAACAAGTAATAGCTCAGGCAGGAAAGTTACGAGGCCTCATAAGGCTCTTCGCATGCCTACTGCCACAATCCAGCTCTTGATTTTGATTATGACCTGAATTCGCTAAAAAATCTATCTTCACTAGCGAGTACAAGTAATAGTCTTTTGTGAACATCATCAAGGGACATTTTGTCTATTGTCATATCAGGACATCATTGATCTTTATACTATAGAAAGCTTGTGTAGTTTTTGTAATATCAGCTTCTTTGAGTTTTTTCAGCAATTAGAATTTGAACGCTCATGTTTTCATAAAATCCTGGAGGCTTGTTTCCACTGAAAACTATTGCACTTTTCTATTTATTTATCTTTTGTACAGTTGTTTAATTACTTCCCTATGCTTGTGGCTGTAGAAAGAGGAATTGTGATTAATTCCAACTTGTTTATTCAATGGAAATTGGTACGATATATAATTTACAGGAATGGGAAATAAATGGAAATAAAACTCGTCTCCTAAAGTAAGAAAGAAATCAATACATATTTACACCATACTAATTTTAGAATGTACAAATCCCATAATCAAATCAGAATCAATTTGGCTCCTATCCTTATTTGATAGGATCCGATTTCCACGCTCTCCCTCTAGTTGGATCATATATGTTAATCATGTCCAATGTGCATATGAAATCATTGAAGCTTGGTCGAGGTAGCCCCTTGGTAAAAATATCAGCAACTTGCTCTTGTGTGGGAACATAAGTCATGCAAATGGTTCCTTCCTCAACTCTTTCTCTTATGAAATGCATGTCAACCTCTATATGCTTGGTACGATCATGTAGAACTGGATTAAGAGAGATGTTGATTGCTGCCTTGTTATCATAGTAAATTTTGATGGGGAACTCTGCTTCAACATGCAATTCTTCCAAAAGTTTTTTCAACCATAGCTCTTCACATATTCCTTGTGCTACTGCCCTGAACTCTGCCTCAGCACTACTTCTGGCAATCACATTTTGTTTTTTACTTCTCCAAGTTACAAGATTTCCCCACACATAGGTACAATAACCAGTAGTTGATCTTCTGTCTTCTATTGAACCTGCCTTATCGGCATCGTGAAGACTTCTCCTTCCTTTCACCTCCTTTTAAAAAACAGTCCCTTTCCTAGGGATCCCTTAAGGTATCGTAGTATCTTGTAGACTGTTTCTAGGTGACTTTTGTTTGGTGAGTGCATATGTTGACTCACGCGGCTAACTGCGAATGCAATATCTGGTCTAGTGTGTGACAAGTATATTAATTTTCCAACTAGCCTTTGGTATCCATCTATCTCACCTCTTTTCCATCCTCTTTAGATCTTTTCCCTACTTCGACGGGTGTATTACTCGGCTTACAACCTAACATCCCAGTTTCGGTTAAGAGGTCAATAACATACTTTCGTTGTGAGACATTGATCCCTTTTTTTGATCTTGTCACCTCCATTCCCAAGAAGTATCGCATTTGTCCTAGATCCTTCACCTCAAATTCAGTGGAGAGGCATTTCTTTAGTCTTTCAGTTTCTGCCACATTGTCTCCTGTCAGAATGATAACATCATCGTAAACAATTAAGATTGTCTTAGTCCCATCATTAAAATGTTGGTGAAACATAGTATGATCCGATTGTCCTTGTCGATATCCTTTACTCTTTAGTACTTTTGCGAATCTATCAAACCATGGTCTTGGTGACTGTTTGAGGCCATATAGATATTTCTTAAGTTTGCACACTTTGTTTTCTTTATCACCTCTGTTGAATTTTGGTGGTAAAGTCATGAAAACTTCTTTTCTAACTCTCCGTTCAAAAAAGCATTTTTAATGTCGAGTTGTTGTAACGGCCAATCTAGATTGGCTGCTAAGGACAGAAGAACCCGAACTATATTCAATTTTGCTATCGGTGCAAACGTTTCTGTGTAGTCGATGCCATATGTTTGGGTGTATCCTTTTGCAACCAACCGAGCTTTGTACCTCTCTATTGTCCCATTTGCTTTGTATACCCAACCGATTTTTTTTCCTTTGGTAGATCCGATACCGTCCAGGTCTCATTTTTCTCCAGCGCCCTCATTTCCTCCGATACGGCTTCCCTCCATTTAGGGGTTTCTTCAACATTTCTCGGGATCTTTGTGCTGTCAAGGTGAGATGTAAAAACACGAAATCCAGTAGATAAAGCATTATAAGACATGAATTTAAAAATAGGATGGAGAGTACATGACCGAATAGGTTTCCTGAGAGCAATTGGTAAGTTAGGAATGTCTGAAGCTTCATGTGGAGCTATCATCGGTTTGGACTCTTTTGGTGCCTCGGCTGTGATGGTTGCTTTGTACTTTGATTTTAGCTTCCATGAGTAAACCAATATCTCTTTATTACTTTGGTTTTCTACATCTCCCCCTAACTGCAAGTTTTTCTCTGTTAATGTCATATTAGATGGTGGTATGGGATTGTTGGTAGATGTAGGATCAAGAGGATGGAGGTCAAATTCAAAGAACCGATCTTCATGTAGTGTCTCCCCTTGAAGAGAGGTTTGTTTGAAATACGGGATTGTTTCGAAGGTGGTGACATCAATACTGACAAAGGGTCATTTTATGGAGGGATCATAGCACTTGTAGCCTTTTTTAGTAGGAGAGTAATCGAGTAAAACACATTTAACAGCTCGAGGATCAAGTTTACCCCTGCGATGAATATGAACAAAGGCAGTACATCCAAACACTTGTAAGGGAAGGTTGGAGCTGAGACAGCAGGTAGGAAAAATTGATTGAAGTGTTTGGAGAGGAGACTCAAAGTTTAAGATTCGACTTGACATCCTGTTGATTAGGAAGGTGGATGTCAGAATTGCATCCCCCTAGAACAGTTTTGGCACATTAGAAGTGAACGTCAACGCCCTAGCAACTTCGAGAAGGTGTCTATTTTTACGTTCGGCAACCCCATTTTGCTGTGGGGAGTCGACGCAAGAGTTTTGATGAATTATTTCCTGGGATTGGAGAAAATCACCCAAGGTAGCATTGAAGTATTCGGTGCCATTATCAGTACGTAAAGTTTGGAATTGTGTTTGAAATTGTGTTTGGATCATGGTATAAAAATTAATGAATACGGAGCGAACATCGGATTTATCTTTTAGTAGATACACCCAGCAAATTCGAGTGCTATCGTCAATGAACGTCACAAACCACTTTGCATGAGTGCGATTGGGGATTCGTGAAGGACCCCATAAGTCACTATATATCATGATGAATGGTTTGGATGGTTTGTATGTAGAGGTTGGGAAAGGTGTTCGGTGATGTTTTGCAAAGTCACATTTCACACTGAATATCAAAAGACCGTTTATTCATAAATATAGATGGGAAAACACGTTTTAGGTAATGAAAGTTTGGATGAGCCATTCTAAGATGCCATAACAAAATATCACTATCTCTAGGGACAGAGCACTTCAGTCTCATCAAAAAAATAAAGTCCGTCACGTTCTTTAGCACTGCCAATCGTCCTCTCCGATGATAGGTCCTAAAAAGCACAATAAGATGGGAAAAATTTAGCAGAACAATTTGAGTTTTTGGTCAATTGGCTTATGGACAGTAAATTACACGACAACTTATCGTATTTGCAACTGAACTTGCTTCTTTCTGTTTTGAGCAATTTGCATTGAATAATAGTTGCAGGTGACGGGGGTGACAGTGAGATTAAGTGATTCTTTCTCATGGCAGTAATTTTTGCACAAAACTATATAGAATACCAATTGCCTGATTCTAGTGAGGGATACTTAGAATTTAGAGCCCTTTTAGTGGTATGATTTGCCTGGGAAGCTACTCATGATGCATTTCCTATGAGCCCTTCATATTGTTTAGAATGGGACCATACTGATGATCTGTTGCTATAGTATCTGTGGAATCTTTATTTTGTTGAAATCTCATGGGCTATTGCAAGTCAAAATTTAAAGGAATTCCTACTGAGATGGTCACAATTATGATGGAGGAGCTTTGAGCATATTGAAGGTGTTGCTTTTGAATACATCTAAATTTGGCTTACTCAAGGACAATCATACATGCATTATTTAATTCTTTATGAATTGTTTAATATCGTGATCATACTGAGTGGCTTTCACAATTAGGTGTAAATTTCTGATGCCATTATACCAATAGTTATCAAAGGAAAGGTGCCAAATATATTTCCCTCTTGCTTTGATAGTTGGGATTTCTCGTGGATGGAAAACCATTTATAGATTCTATGCTGTTTGAAGGGACATGAGATAAGAACAAAGAAGAGAAAGGATTCTTTGGTCAACTATGAATCACTTAAGGTGTACTTAGTCATCTTGATTTTAGTTTGAATTTTTATGAGTTGATGGTTGGATAAATTTGAAAAGGTGCATCAATTAAAGTGGATATTCCCTCCCCTCTTCCTCTCACTTTCTGTGTCTTAAAATGCCTTAAGCTCTTAATAGACCATTCCCACAAACTATTGCGCTTATACAAAAATGTGAGATCAAATTTTGAATTCAAAAAACAAAATAAAATTAAATTGTACAAATTTTCTGTTGGTATTATTACTGCAATGCCATCATAGTCTTCATTCCTTGTTGATTATACTTTATTTTTTTCTGCAGCTGACTTTTTATTGGTTACTTTTTATACTAATTATGGAGTGTTGACTTATGACATGTTTGACAGAGCTGCAGAGATTATGTTTGAAAAATACCAAGTTCCTGCATTATTTTTGGCGAAAAATGCTGTGAGCTCCCGTGTCTATCCTGCTATTCTGATTTAAATGAAAATTATTTTGATCACATTTATCTAACAATTCCTGCATTCACAATTTTCTACTTGCTTGTGCCAGGTCCTCACATCTTTTGCGTCAGGCCGTGCAACCTCTTTAGTCGTTGACAGGTTGGAGCTTATACACAATTTTTGAATTATCTCCTCTTGCCTTTTGTGTAGTATAATGTTTAGTGACAGTGACTTCCATATTAGAACAGCGTAATTGGAGCTTTTGGAATATTTTTGTCACCACCATTACCTATCTATTGGCAGAGGTTTTACCCCATTGCACATTAGGGATTGTGTTTGCTGCCATTACTTTAGTTATTGATAGGCATGAGTTGTATGGTAGTGCTTTAAGCTGGTTTGAGGCTCTATTGATGCTTGATTTCCGATGACTCGTGCTCTTTTCTTTATATGCTTTGTGTTACCTTTGTCCTGTAGCGTTTATAAAGTTATGTAGGTCATATCCTCTGAGTACAGAACTGTGCATGCACAGATGATACACTAACAATGGTCCCTATATGCTGTACATTGCTTAAGCATATAATACTAGAAAATTATTTCATAACTTTGCTTATTTGTATAACCTATCTTTTGAACGTCAGGCTTTCATTTATTCATAAGTGTCAAAATAGGAGTGAGTTATTGCTCTCGTATTAAGTTAAAGATGAAACTGAAAATAAAGTATAACCTGCACAGACACAGTGATAGTGAAAAAGAAAAGGTTCGGACAGAGAAATTAAAGAAGACATGATATATATGTGTTTGTTCTAATGACTCATTCTTCCTGCATGCAATTTAGAAACCAAGAATTTCAGTCATCTATTTTCTTTCTTTAATTTTTTCATTTGTGTGATATTAATAAGATTACTTGCTAGCTCATGAAACTTTTGGTGGATTCAGTGGTGGAGGGTCAACTACTGTGACTCCGGTACATGATGGATATGTTCTTCAGAAGGTACTCCTATTAACGAAGTGTGGAGTTGTTAGTTAAATATTTTGTTGTGAATTTTTTATATTATTTTAGATGAACTCATTTCATATCAAATTGAAAATTATAATTTTGTGTATGCACTTTTCTCTCTCTTTGAATATATTATTCTATAGGATAATACTATGTCCTTTACTCTGTCAGAGCTCCTTTGTAACTCTTATCAAGTTAGAATTTGGTCAAAATGGAAATACTTGAAGTTTAATTCAAAGTTTGGGTTCACATGCACCATAATTTGGAACCTCAGATGGCTCACTTTTATCTATATTTTCTGAAGTTGCAAAATCAAATAGTTAATATGGTTGTCTGGGATTCATTCTGTCAAGGATATTGAATAAGATTCTAAAGATTGAATAAGATTCTAGAGATCATCAAAGATTGCGATCATAATATTTTGTCAAGGATATTGAATAAGATTCTAGAGATTGAATAAGATTCTAGAGATCGTCAAAGATTGCGATCATAATATTTCCTTTTACGTTTATTTCCTTTTACAGTTATTTGTAACCCTATAAATAGGGTCTTCTACATTGTAATATTATCAAGTCAATATAATACAATTTATATTTCTTGACATGGTATCAGAGCCACTTTCATAGGATTTTTTCTCGTTCTCTAAGTTGGGTTTTCTCTTGTGCTGAACTGGGTTGCTTACCTCAAGGCGGGAGGGGCTTGCCCGTCCAATCTTCTTCCTCTCTTCCTGTAGTCTTTTCTTCTATTTTCGGTGATCGTAGCTATTGTGTAACATTCTGAAAAGTGCCTATATATTCATTAACATGAAAAAAA
>CAIGRQ010227827.1:0-12293 GCA_903798375.1 Fraxinus sp. D2006-0159 | reverse complement strand
AACATGGTTGTTGTGTATGCATGGTAAAGCCCCAAATGTAATTATTATTGATCAAGATAGGGCTATGCAAAATGCAATTGAAATAATATTTCCAAATACGAGACATAGATGGTGTATGTAGCACATATTAAAGAAGTTTCCTGAAAGTTTGGATACCACGTGGATAAGAACTAAATTTTTTCTTGTATAAATGGATTAGTATATGACTCGCAATTCGTTGAAGAGTTCGAGGAAGGTTGGAGAGATGATTTCTACGTACAACTTATATGATAATGAATGGTTGTCTAGGTTGTATGAGAATAGGGGTCGATGGGTGCCATGTTATNTTTGGATACCACGTGGATAAGAACTAAATTTTTTCTTGTATAAATGGATTAGTATATGACTCGCAATTCGTTGAAGAGTTCGAGGAAGGTTGGAGAGATGATTTCTACGTACAACTTATATGATAATGAATGGTTGTCTAGGTTGTATGAGAATAGGGGTCGATGGGTGCCATGTTATTTGAAAATGAGTTTCTGGGTAGAGATGTCAACGACTCAACGTAGTGAGAGTTCGAATGTGTTCTTTGATGGGTACATGCATTCTAAGATATCATTGAAGCAATTCGTTGAACAATACGAACGAGCATTGAGAAATAAGGTGGAGAAGGAGTTCCAAACATATTTCAAGTCTTATTCGCAGATGGTGCCGTGTGCAACCAAATATGAAATGGAAAAGTAATTTCAAGCAGTTTATACCATATCCAAGTTTCGGGAATTTCAGGTAGAGATTACTGGGAAGGTGTACTGCGATGTCATATGTGCATCGGATGGCTGTTCAGGGAGGATGTACGAGGTCGAGGAAGATGTCATTTACGAAGAAAAGGTGAGGAAGAAAAAATCTTGGGTGGTGTTTCGTACAGAGGATTGCAATATTATTTGCAATTTTCATCTCTTTGAGTTTCAGGGTATTCCGTGCCGACATGCCATATCCGTTTTGATGTGTAACGACGTCACATCACTACCAGATATGTACATATTGAGGCGATGGAGAAGAGAGGTTAGTAGAGCCCACACAAGGCTTGCGGTGAACTATGATGGTTTGGTTAGCACTCCAGGGCAGTTGAGGTATGACAACATGGTTGCTGAATTTGCTATGTTGGCAGACATTGCAGCAGAAGATGAGGATCGATGTCGTGCGATAGTTGATTGGATTCGGTTACAATCTAGAGAGCTAATGTCTACGAATTATTAATGCGATAGTAATAACATTTCCGTGCCGAGTTTGCATTTAGGATCCCAATCTAGAGCATTGCATGAAACAGGTAAAGGAAGTATACAAGATCCTCAATGCTCGAAAGGGAAGGGCGCGCCAAAGAAATATCGTAAGAAAAGCCCGTCGGACTTACATTCTACGAAATCAAAGGTATTATGTTATTTTTTGTTGCCTTTATTTACCCGAACTAATAGAAAAAAAAATGGTTTCAATATCGTGCAGAACACATCAAGTTCGAGTAAAGGACCTAGATCGAGATCAGGAAAAACAAATCTTGGACAAGATAAACATGTCGTTTAGATAGCCCATGAAGCAGTATATTCCATACCCACACCCTTTTCCATATTCACAACTTATATTAGTAAGTACATATTTTTATTTGTTATATTGAAAGTACTTTGATGCAATTTCAATTGTTTTTGCATGAAAAATATATTTTGAAATGATTCTTCCTGTAGCCATTGCAGCCATTCCATCCAATTATATCACCCCCTCAAAGTGTTGTACCAGGTTGGATGTCAGTTGCTGCCCATTCCATTCCTTAGGCTACACTCGTTGCAGGTCCGTCTGCTCACGTTCATACTCCAAGTTCTGGAATGACTTATCAAGCAGCTGGTAATTGAGTGGACTGTCAACTAGATGGTTCTTCAATAAGACCATTATTCATTCCTATCAATGAACATCAATAAGCGTGTGTAATTAGTAATGAAAAGTGTAATGTTTCATGTTCTAAGTTGTGTTGATTTAAGATATATATGGTTGCTTGGTTGTTGAGTGTTGGAATTCTGATTTCCCAGGTATAAAAGTTTGGATATTAGATGTTGATTCTTTTTAGTGTGGGCAATTAGGTGATTCATTTTTTTAAATTTTTTTTTTGCAAAAATGAAGTTATCCTCAGTTAAAAAAAAAAAAAAACAGCTTCATCCATTAAATTTAAAAAATCTGTTTTTAATAGAAAATTGTTTTATTGATCGAAAATAGATCCTCAATTCAAAAACAAAAACAAGTTCATCCATTAAATTACAAATATGGACTTTAACCCCAAAAAAATGGTAACATCATGACTATATTTTTTAAGAGTCAAACAAATTGTTGATTTGTGCCCTATATTTTCCTGTTTGAACTTTGGGATTTGCCATCAAACACGAAAAATGGATTAGTATTAACTTATGTCTGGGTGCACGTGCATAGACAATTGAAATTGAATAAAATATATGCACTTTGGTGAGTAGATTGCATATGGTCTTGCTGATATAAAATTATCAACTGGCAAGTGAAATCACGAAGGTAGACAAAAAGTACGCAGCAAAATACATTAGCTCCACAAGCAAAGCAGCGTAGATTAATCTAGAGATACTTCGTCCAACAAGCCAATATAAACAATAAAAATAAAGCACCATCTCGGGAAGTCGTACAAACTATACATACTTCATTTACAAATAAAATCATTCTAGTTGTAGCTTAAAGTCTATTTTATTAGCATAACTCTTTTCCCCTTACTCATCTTTATGTTGAGGGAAATCTCCAAGTCTTTCTCATCCGTAAGTTTGGCAAGAGTTTTCAACATACGGTACTAATCATCGAACGACTCACCTCCATTTGTAATGCCACTAGATTCACCGTCATCATGCAACGAACATTTTTCGTCGAGATCATTTTTACACCATTTAAAGTATTTGACGTGGCCCGCACCACAATTTGGGCATCTTCTCTTTTTTGGGCATTCCGACAGCATATGTCCTACCCGTTTGCAACAATGACAAATTTTCATATTCTTTCCTGCGATCGAAGTAATCTAGTGCAAGAGTGATATTCATATTACTAATATATTTAGGTTTTAGCTCAGATCCCGATTGTAAACATTGCAAGTGTGATATTCAAATTAGTAATATATTTTATTCTAAATAATTGAAGAAACAAACAAATAGCTAGTAATATATCTTAGCTTATATTGCAATCCTCAAGAAACTAAGTAATGAGATGTATCTTGCTTCATATTGAATTGCAATGGACCATTACACGGCATGTTAAGTGACTGGATATGTTTTAAGGAAAACAACACCTTCGACTCGACTGCCCCAAATTTCCCGACTGCCTCAACACCTGCCTGTTTTTTACTTCTCGGACACGGTAAACTATAAAGACGGTGAAGACAACAATTTTCCTCAACATAATCTACTGCACAACACTTCGACCGCCCCAAATGAAGATGGAAAAAAAGAGGCAAGGAAAAGCAATTACTCAACTGGTATGGTAGTTCAATGACGTTCAGCTTCTCGACACCGTGTTGGAGACCGGAGATACCGCGGCGAATGGGTTGAGTGGTGGGAATGGATTGGGGAGGGATTTCTCTCTCGGTTCGTTTGGGAGAAGGGGGGATTAGGTTAGATTTACGTAAGTGAGAGTTGGGGGAGATTACTGTCGTGTGGGGTTTTAAATTGGGCCGGGTGGGCGGGTTTTTTAATGGGCCGGGTGTTTTTCCACTTTGAGCAGCCATGTAGGAAATTTTGAAAAATTGTGTAGCAAGCTGTGTAGTGAAATGTAATAGTAACATTATTCAAGAAATATCTTAATTAAAGCAATGTGGGATCGCCTACGTGTGACTCCATTCCATTTCAAATATAATTTACATCAATTTATATTTTTGTCCTTATTTTTTTTTTCCATTTATGGTTTTTTTGGATTGGGAAAAGGGCAAATTTGGAAAATTGTTTGCAAAGTATAATTTTTGGTACAGTCATGCACTAGGAAGTCATGGAATTGTCAGAAATTTATTGGACAAACGGTTATACTTCTTAAACAAATATACAAAAAGAAGCCCAAAGAGAAACATCCATATGCCTTCATTTCACTTTTAAAATCCACTTGCACCCTTGAACTCTATATTTTATCCTATATTTTCTAGTGTTTTCCCAACCACACATTCCATCAGCTTCTATCAACATCTACTAAATTCTAATTTTTTATCCGAACCAAACATAGGCTTAGTTAACACCCAAATCACTTATTTTCATAACATTTCAATTACACAATCCATCGATTTCTATCAAAATCTACTCAAAATTTATGTCAAATTCAGCTCTTCAATTTATTTATTTTTCCAATGTTTTGAAAATCGGCCCGGTCATCAACCCGAAAAAGGTAAAGGGTCGACGGTCAAAAGATTCAACCACACATTTCATCAATTTGTATCAAAATCTACTAAATTCTAATTTTTTATTCGAACCAAACATAGGCTTAGTTAACCATTATAACACCCAAATCACTTATTTTCATATCATTTCAACCACACAATCCATCAACTTCAATCAAAATCCACTCAAAATTTTTGTCAAATTCAACCCTTTAATTTATTTATTTTTTCCAACATTTATCACCGTAAAAACTAGTACACAACGATGGCCACCATTGTATACAACTTACAAATTGGAAAGAGAACAGGGACCATTTTTCTTCCATTTCCCTTGTTCGAAATGTCATGTTTGGTACACATTAAAATTTTTATTCCTATTCTTCTACATTTTCAACTACACATTTTTCAATAAAATAATATTTTCTATCACATTAATAATTTTTCCTTCTTTTTCAACCACACATTCTCCATCAATCTACTATTTCAAAATACATTTTTCCAAAATAATGTGACTCAAACACACCCTTAGTGTATAATTTCCTTATAATTAATATAAGTGTNAAATAATATTTTCTATCACATTAATAATTTTTCCTTCTTTTTCAACCATACATTATCCTCCACTCTACTATTCTAGAGTACATTCTTTCAAAATAATGTGGCGTCATTCTTGCTAAGAAACAGAAAACTGGAGAATGATTGTTGACTGTACGAGAATTCATATGATTCCTCCATTCCAACCAGGGTTTCATAAAGAAGCATAGCAAGAATGACGCCGTTGCAGTAACCTCTAAAAGGAATAATCTCGATCATCAATCTAAAGAGAGTTTGGTAGTTTTTCCTTTACACTGGACAGTACTGCCTTATCTTATTAAAGGAAGAGGTCAAATGCACATATCTACAAGGTAGGTCGTGAAAATCATTCGACACTGAGATTAAGCCTAAAACGAAGTCGGACATTCTTTGTGTAACGAGAATACCTTGCTGGTGCAGCAGTGTTGTACCAGTCTTAGATTAGCGACAGCCTACAGCATGGCTTACCTATTCAATATAAGTTGGCTCTAGCCTGGACATATTCTATTACATAGAGCTTAGAGGTGAACAATCAGCATTATATCAACAAAAACTATTTCGTACTGCAGAAATTATCATCAAATTGTTCATCCAAACAAGCAGAATTACCAGAAGAAACTTATATATATATAGGTCTACTACAAGATTAATCAACTAACACGTTTTGTTGGTACCGCCTTCAAGGGTTCACGTTTTCGCACAACGCTTCCAATCAAGTCATTCATGTCAATGGTGTTAGGATTTGTCGAGAAATCAAGTTCCCAATTAAACTCGTGAAGCAATGAGCCTAACAAGAAGTGCGTCATGCGATGGCCTAATGGAAGACCTGGACAAATCCTTCGGCCTGCACCAAATGGAATAAACTCAAAATGTTTTCCCTTATAATCAGTATTCGAGCCTAAAAACCTCTCCGGCTTAAAATCTGAAGGCTCCTCCCAATTTTCTTCATCTCTTCCAATGGCCCAAACGTTAACAAAAACTTGTGTATTCTTGGGTATCGAATATCCCATATAATTAGTGTCTTGAATTGCCTTTCGTGGTATGAGGAAAGGAAGGGGAGGATGTAAGCGTAGTGATTCTTTGATTACTGCTTGCAAGTAAGGAAGTTTATCGATATCACTTTCTTCGAATTTCCTGTTTGATTCAACCACACTTGAAATCTCGTTTTTAACCTTGATCATTGTTTTCGGATTGCGTAGGAGCTCTGCCAATGCCCACTCAATAGAGGTGCTAGAAGTCTCAGAACCGGCGAAGAAGATTTCCTGCATTGGAATGCAGTTGCTTAGCAATTGAAAGAGAAATTATTTATGATATAAGATCAGTCAACTGCGGAAAAGATTTCGAACAACGAAGAAGATTTGTCGAATCAACTCATCTAAAACTTCAAAGAGGGTATAATCTTGTTTTCTCAATTATGTCTTCAACGAGCACGTGCACACAAAACTCACTTAATTTTAACTAGACGCCTAATTTAGTGAAAATGAAAGTAGAAATATACCAGTGTAAATATGTTTATCTCCAGTTCTGATAATTTAGCAGGTTCATTCTTGCTTCCTTCAAATTCGAGCAACACGTCCAAGAAGTCTTTCCTCTTTGATCCGCCTGCCTTGCGTTCTTCTATACGCTCCTTGACAAGTTTTGCAGCAACATCTATTGCTTTCCCCATATCACGGTCCATTTTTCTTCTTAGACCTTGCAGATCGAGCCAACTAAGCCAAGAGAATAAATCTGAAATATTTGGATGGCCACCCCACTCCATTATTCCCTTCATGGCTTCAAAGAATTCCGAAGCCTCTTTCGACTCTGGATCCACTAAATCTCGGGACAACATCAGATTCCCGATCATGTTAAACGATGCCAAGAAAACATATCGTGCCACCTGAATACCATTCCTCCTTGCTTCCACTGAGTTGGCTTCTTTTTCTATCCACAAGAGCATATTGTCAATGCACTTTCTCCTTACAGACTCGGTTTCATTGATTCTCTTGTTAACAAACAATTCCACAGTGCAGAGCCGCCTCATCACTCGCCAGTAGACGCCATATGGAGCCAACGCCAAGGAACCCTTGTGGTAATCCTTGGACCTCATGGTGTCAATAATGTTGCGGTCGATGAATGAGAGATCATGGTTCTTGAAAAACTCGTTGGCTACATCTGCAGATTGTATAACCATTGTGTTGACTGAACCAATCTTTAACCACACAACAGGGCCATACTTTTGTTTGAGGCCGGCTATGGTTCTATGGGGTGCAGTTCCAAGTTGGAACATGTGACCAAATAATGGCCATCCAGGTGGTGCTGGAGGTAGCCTGTTGTAGTTTGGCCTTCTTTTGTAGAATATGAAGAACAAAATTGGTAAAAAGATGGTGCTGGAATAAACAAGGAAACTCCACTCCATCTCTACAGAACTCAAACTCATCTTCTTTCTTAGCCTAATGTCTCTAACAATAGGACCTTGTTGCTCTGCGGCCTGTAAAAGGCCATGTGAGAGGAGAAGGGGGTGTGTTTAACATTGGGGGTGGATTTTTTTAATGAGGTGGGCCAGTACTGCAGATTTCAAGCTGATAACGAATCTTTTGCTTATAAAATTACAGTGGACTTTTTTATTAATTAACATTACTCGCAATCACTGTCACATGATGCATGCCTCCCGAAAATACTCTTAAATATTCTAGATTATGGAAACCTAAACAAATATATATCACATAGGGATATTGAAATGAGGAAAATGAATCATTATTATATTCAATGGCCCACTTGAACTCATTTAAACCTTGGAGAATTTTTTAAAATTCCAATTACAAGCTTGTCAATTGAAATTTTTTTAATTTTGATAGCTCCTCAAAAATTACTAAGTTTTGTATCAAATTGTCTTTTATACTCTTAATGAAAAATGAAACAATTTTTTCTTTTCAATTTGTCACAATTTTCAAGAAAAAAGTAGCATCCATGAGAAGTTACATTAATACAAGATAATACATAATGGGTGAGTTTCATTTCATTATCTATTAGGTAATGAACAATGATTTTGGGTAGAAAGGAGGATTATGAAATAAAAAAACTATTAACACAAATTTTTTTTACATACTTTTAATCTCATCCACAATTCTCAGTAGGGGATAAATATTCTTCAAAATCTTATTTTTGTGGATAAGTTGTGTTTAATAGTTGTTGTGATATATATGATCTAAATGGATGATTAGATTTTTCAAACATTTAGTAGATATTTGTTGTAAGATTATTGGAGTATTTTAAAATCAAATTCATATTTATTGTTTTGTGTTTCTCAAACATGGTGTCACAACCTACTTAAATAACTTTGATTGACGAATTTGCACTGGTTGTCATGTATCGAATAAATTCCTTACAAAAATGGTTGTTGAAGTTGAGAAGATGATAAATGCATATGGTGAAATGTCTGGCCGACATATCGTTCTCGACATTTTATAAATATCAAAAATGACACTTCAAATGTAATTCTCGACATTGTTTCAAACTTCGAAATTTACGTTATAAATTTAGCGAAATTACTAAACATTTTGCGTTTACTATTGACTATATTGCTTACGGGTAGCATGTTTATTTTAGGTATTCGTGTTAGTTAATCTTATTTGCGTTGATGACATGCATATATGGGATATGTTATGAGATTCGTTATCTCGCATAATGGTACATTCATCAGCATGGAGGACGAGTGGAAGTTGTTACGAACACAACATGCAAACGTGTAGGAACCCGAGATCATTGACTAACCCAGGCATTTGACTCTTTTCTATATTCATGTTAATATCAAACTCATCATTCATGATATACTTTGGCATTTCTACGTTATTTTCTCAGTTCATTTCAACACTTAGTAGTCATTTAAAGAACTACAAAATATAAATTTAGTACTATGATTTCAACATTATTATATAGCTACGTACTGAATTTCAAACAACGACAATTAAAAATCATATCGAGGAGTTCGTAAACTGTCAAACTACATTAATTTCACCGCTTCGTCAACATAAATCATGACATTGACAATAAGTTTCTTATTTGAAGTGATCACAAAATGACGATGTACGAAGACATCTATATGTTCTCAACAATGGATAGAGAAGATATTTCACTACTATTCTCGTCGTCGGAGCTTATGATGATGACATCTCCCATGACATCCGGACCCGATCCAACATTGTCGACCAACTCGTTGACGTGCTAAATGCCAAACAAAAGATGATGTTCGTCTGCTGGGATCTCGATCGAGATGATCTCACATCGGCAATACGATTACCAACTCTAAGTTCGCTTTGCATCGGGAAATGGGATTTGATGAACACTCACCCGATGACGACGGTTCCTGGTTGAGGAATATAGGGAACAAAGACATATGTTTGTTCATCGTCTTCCGAGTCGATGATGATCCGATTGTCCACCGAAAACCCGGGAGGGGAAAGATTCATGGCAATATCAATATGAGGAGTTTCTTTGGTTGAAGAAGACATAGGTGAAGAAAAAAGTTATTACTGCTAGGAATTTCTTGTAAGGAATTGTGTTTTAATATTGAATTTCAAGCCATATGCATGCTTATATAGAGTAAAGTATGGTGTAATTATATTACAAGACTACATACCAACTCCTACTCTATGTAATTACAATTGATTGACATTTATTTTACAACATAGGTTTTAGTCCTTGTGCTTCTTATCTGAAAAGTGAAGTTGTTTTTATTACCAACATGTTTGTGAAATCAACACAATACTATATTCACAGTGAGAGTTTCTTGTTAATGATAATCGATTTATTACACACCTTTGATTGAAATCATATTGAGGAACTTGTACGTTTAATTGGTTTGTTTCAACTCTTTTTTTAAAATCTAATTATCATCTTACCAACCCGTCAATTGGTTTGACTTTGTCCTTGACATTTCATGATGTTCTCATTATTATTTGAGAATTTGTTCTTGACATTTGAACCATATTTATCTCAACACTTGACAGTTCATGTATCTAGAACAAGATTTCATTCCAATTCCGAGAGTTCTATACATTTCAGATATTTCTCAATATTTGAAGTGTTATTCTTAACATTAAGTGCATGTTATTCTTGAAAATTGATATTTCAACTATCAGGAATGACAGTTCGTAAATGTGTACACAATATAAGACCTGAACAAATAAGAGGAACCCCACTTTTATTTTGCATCAAATACATATGGAATATTTCATCATTATTGCTCTCAAAAAACAAAAACTAGAATAACACACTTTGATTTTAGATAATAGTGAAATAATAACGGAAGAACTAAAGAAAAATATACTTTTTTTTTTAACACAAAAGAGGTTTCTTCCAGGTAATCCACATCATTTAAAAAAAAAAAAAAAAAAAGTGCTATGTACAAAAATACCAAAATTATAGGTATTTATGTACAAATATAAATGAACGTATACTTTTTTAATATAGAAAACAAAAATATGCTTCACCAGGGAAGAGAGTAGAGAAGTTTGGGGGAGAGACATATTTGCACGAGAGAAAAAAAAAATAATCTAAAATTTAAATTGCAATTGGTAGGGCTCGGAATTGGAAGGGGTTTGAAAATGTTTGTGGACCAGATTGATTTATACGAGGGGAAACTCTATTTGTACAATCGAGGTTGACAATCTCTCACATGCACGTGGGGTCCGCATGTTAAAATTCAAAAATAAAAAAGTGGACCCCCCTATGTGAGAGGTAGTCAATCGATGTTGTCAATTTCGATTGTACACATAGCATGGCTCTTATACAAGTTATTTGTCAACTCCAATGAAGAAGTTAGAATTTAATATTGATTGATGTTTGTACTTTTTAAAGTAAGTATGGTACATTATGTGTCCAAATTTTATTGGTCAATATAATCTTTAATTATATGAAATTTTTTGTCTTTAATTTAGAATTTAAAAATTTTAACAAGGGCATTTTTGTCTAAATTATTGCAAAATGAACATTGAATAAATTTGGGACATTTTTGCTAAGCACCATGTGAAAGTGGACATTTCTTGCAATTTCCTCTTAAATATTATCTATTTGACACATTATCAACGCTGCCCACCAAGGTAGCTAAGATGGCAGCCGGTCACACCTGGTTTTCAACCGTCGGCAGAGGACACCGTTATAAAATCTACAATGGTATGATAAACTTGACACTCACATAGAGGATGAATCACAATAGTTGACACCAAATACGAAGAACCAATAAAAAATAGCCAACTAAGAATATAATGACTAAATTTTTTTGTCTTGTTAATGAATTTAGACGTTGTCTTTAATTATTAGAAACCTTTGATATATTTAAGGAAAATTTAAATGCAGTCTACCAGACTAAAACCAACCACAGAACACCCTCACGTACACTCTATCAATAATCAAATATTTAATTTCTTAACTACGTCAATATGCTGAAATGTCTTTTCTTCATTGATAAATTAATCTCCCAATTATTGAAAATAAGTTGGGTCATGTTGAATTATTTGACTTGCTCGTTACCTCTTCAATAAGAAACTCTCTTCATTTGCATGGGTATACTTGGCAGAAACACAAAAATGCATGCCATATCAAGCCTATAGACAGCCGGCTTTACATCTCGTTTCGATTAATATCGACATTATATGTGAATAAAAAATTACTAGTTGATAATTAGTTCCATTTACAAGTGAATAATTTTTTTGTTTATAGTTGAGGAAACCACATCGCAAATTAAATAAGATAACAAATAACAAGAAGTTTAACTTCTTTTTTTGTTGACGTAGGAACCCGCAGTCGCTATCTATGAGTGTACACTGGGTAAACGTTGCTCCATGTGCAGTAACCCGCAAACCACACATGAGAAATAAATCGCACTAGGCAAGTCTGGTGCGACGGGTTTGAGCGAGGAAATGTTTGCAGGGGATTCGAAGTCCTCACCTTCGATATCCGCGTTCACCTGCTTTACCAACAAGAAGTTTTAACTTTATGTTGCTAAGCCCAAGATTATAGATTTGTTCTTCAATACATGGAATTAAATACACCAAAGCTGGCACTTATTATTACATGAAACTCAAATTAAGATACATATCAATGAACAAATTCATGAAAAATCAAGCTCCCAATTAAATTCGTGAAGCAGCGAGCATAATGCTAAGTGCATCATACGATGGCCCAATGGAAGACCAGGACAGATCTGCCTGCACCAAATGGAATGAACTCAAAATGTTGCCTGCTGGGTTTTTTGATACCCAATAAATTCGGGCTATGATGTTAAATCGGTATTTAGTTGGATAATATTTCATAGGCCTCGGCCGATGATTGAAATGATATGATGACACCA
>CAIGRQ010227761.1:0-11066 GCA_903798375.1 Fraxinus sp. D2006-0159 | reverse complement strand
CATTTCTAATACATACTTCACGAACTCAGATATTCTTGTCATTACAATATATAAATACGATTAATTCATATGTGCAAAGCTTTGTTCTTGTATTTTACGTGATGCCCTTTTGAAAACACAAAAAATGCTATTTTTTATATATGATATTTGATACACATATTTAGAGAAAATAAGCTAATATTGGAATAAATTTTGGGTTTATGGTATGAAATGGGTGACCGAATTAGAAATATTTTGTGGGTTCATTTGGATTGGGTTTCGAGAATTATGGAGCGAAATGTAAAGTTAAGTGGAATTGTGTGAAAAGATTTATTTTATGCTTTTAATTTGACTAGGATAAATTAGTTCATTTATTAAAGTTTTTAAATATTATTGCATCTTTTGAAAAAATCTTGTTAGCTAACCTATGAAACTACTGAAATCGAGCATTATTACGCTACTTCCAACTGCCACACAATTGTTGGCAACCATTGTTGGTGAATAGCATTACCTCATTCAGTCACATACAACGAAACCATACTCTTCAATTTAGTACATAATCAAAACGAACAATGTTGAACATGACAAATTTAAATGCCGAACATCTCAACTATTGGAGAACTACACGTTACTCCTCAATTGTCTAGCACGTTGAACTCTTCCCGATTCCCGCCTAGGACAACATGGCTTTCTTGGGAAAAGATGTGTTTTTAAATTTTTGGTAGAAGAAAGGAAAATCTCGAAACATATATCATGATAAGTCATTTGCCACTTTGAAGACTCCATTTTTTGGCATAGTAGCCTTCCGACAGTGCTTGGCAGCATTCATCTTACAGATATCAAACACGGACAAGAGTTACTGAGAAAACATCTTCTACCGATAAATATTTCTCCGTGCATTATAATTTGTGGATTGATCTTCATAATAATACCTCATTCGTTGTATAAATAGTTGGTTTACATCCTTGTGAGTTGACAGATTTTTGTACATTGATCTTAACAATATCCTTTTCAATCAATGGCTAAATTATTGACACATAGGAGGTGTCAACAAAAGTGTACATATTTGGATGTACAAGTAATTTTATCCTTAATTTTGTTGTTATGAATGTGCCCAACCAACATAATTGAATACGGAAAAAAAAAAATAACTGTGTGAAAATATTATCATATTATTGAAATATTTTTATACATTAAGCAATGTAGCAATAGTTTCACCGTTACCTAGACAGAATTATTCTTTATATTAAATGTTTCCATCGAAGGTTTTAAACCCCAAGTGTTAGTACTTAAATATTATGTACCAAAAATAGCTTTAATATTCGAGCAGTGTATGCTTATTAATTGTTATATTTCTGTCTTGTTTATGTTTATATATCATTCTTGCCTTTAACTGTGACCACAGAGATAAAGTTTCTTTTATTTGTAAGCATATTACCCTTTAAGAATTCATATAAAAGATGCACTATAATATAATAATTTTAGTGTTTCATAGGGGTAAATTGAAAAAGATTTGAAATTAATACGAAGATAATAATAAAATAGTCGATATCTTTTTATTCTATATGCATATACTATTCACACAAGGGTATTTTGGGTAACTACTGTATTGTGATTCCTCAAAAAATAAAAATTCCTCTACAATTCCGTGTGTTTATCTTTTATTTCATTGTCATCTTTTTCACAACAACACTCTCCTATCAACTATAGTATAGTGTCTAACTTGACTACACACCATTGCAAATTAAGGTTACATTTTGTATGTTGGTGTCAAGATGTCAAAGAATTTTTCGAATCGACAAGTCGGTTCACTACCAAGTTAAACCAAACCAATTTGCTGCCCGTTTCATTGGTTTCTAAAATCAATCCATCTCATTCAGATTTCACAACCATGGTTAAGCATTAACCAGTATTTACCCTTGAGTATCCTAGTCTATCGAGGTATATATTTTTGTATAATTTATTTATTTGTTGACATGAGGTTGGAATTATTCAAGCTCGACCTACATTTATTTATTTATTTGTTGACATAAGGTATTACGTAAATTTTTCATTATTATAATCTCCTTTCACGTCATTAGCAACTTAAATCATATAAACAAAATTGATATTTTATGACACCAGATTTCATTGTCACCTTATGTTGTGAGACAACGGTACACGGAACATGAAAATTATTGTACACAATTATCAAATATCCACTAACATTCTATATCCTCTCTCTAAGATTTAAAGAGAGAGAGATTTCCAAAAAGATGGCAGTAAATATAGCAATTTTATTACAGATGTGTGGAAAATTTTGAATTTATGTGTAAAATATTTTATTGTATAAATACGTGATTGAAAATTAGCATGAGAATTAAAAAGTTTTATTCTACAGGGAGACAAACATGGGCATAAGCATAATGGAACGACTGCCTAGCAATTACACACTGTTTTAAAGATATTTGAGTGTGTCAAAATGAATGATAGGCTAAATTACATGTAAAATTATGGGATCTTTTTAATTATATCTATCATTTAGTGTCATCTAAATCATTGATGTAGATCGAGTCTATAACACACAAACAATCGGATTGCACTTTAAGAAAATAAATGTTTTTCTTATTTCATGAACAACCAAAAATCCTACAGGATATTTTGGAGTCTTAACTACCGAAAGAACAGATAATCTACTGAGCCAACAGTCTCTTAATGGGCTGGGCTACAAAGCAAAATAAGTAAATACTGAAAATAATGAATTAAGAAATATTATTGTTGATAATATTACTAATGTCAAAATAATTAATAAATGGCGAAAGAGTAGTCTCTGTCCATTTTTTAAAATAATTTCCCTTAAAATCAATCTAACTCGTAAGTTTCGTGAGCAATTAACTAAAGTAATGGAGCCAACCATTAAAGTCAAATAGAAAACTACATGTTCTAAGCGTAATTGAATACAATTGTATAACCATTCGTAGAATTCCTTTAACTATTTTTTCTTTGATGGAGTGGTTAGCATGTTGCAAATATAAGTTAATACAATTTGTACTTGACACTAAAAGCTTGGTGGTTGGTCCAAATCGATCAGGGTCGTTATCGTAGATGGTGCAAAATCGCATATTTTTCTACACGATCAAGTATCAACCTAACATTGACAATTTGTTTTAATTGAAGATGAGAGTTGGATATGCTCATGCTTATTCCTAGTAATTATGTTAATCAAGATAATTTTGTTGATTTTTTTCATTTTTTTTTTCTTTACAATTAATTAAGGTTAGTGGAAATCACTTGAATACATTGAAACACTCAATTCTTTTTTTAATTTCTCCTGCATTATTATCGGTTTAAAGAATGAAATAGACCAATAAGAGTAAAAGAGTGTTAGGTTAAACTATATAGAAAGGGATAGATGGTAGTAGATGAAGACATTTAGAGTAAATGAGTGATGAATGAGGAAGGACAAAACAAAATGTTAAAGAGTGTTGGCATTATTCACAAAAGCATTGTAAAAAATGTGTATGGTTGAGAAACATGGAGATGTGTAAAGCAGTTTTGATAACAAAATCTGTGTCATCCATTATGGAAGTCGAGAATGTGTATAATTTAGGAACACGGCACATCATATCCAAATATCATATGAATTAGTTTCAATAAAAGATAGTCCAAC
Organism: Fraxinus sp. D2006-0159; assembly: GCA_903798375.1. Taxonomy (NCBI): domain Eukaryota; kingdom Viridiplantae; phylum Streptophyta; class Magnoliopsida; order Lamiales; family Oleaceae; genus Fraxinus; species Fraxinus sp. D2006-0159. The sequence continues at coordinate 7,438 of CAIGRQ010227761.1, read as the reverse complement.
ATTATTGTATGAAGACGATGAAGTTGTTATGGCATAAATCAAAGAATGTACATGAAAGAAGACATGACAAATTATATTTTTCCAAATTTGTCAGCTTTTGAAGACAGATGATATCGATGTTCACTCAAGTAATAATGTCACAAGGTTATTTATAAAAGTATTGTTGACGTCTACATTCAACAAATTGGTCACGGGATAGGAATAATTTGACTCAAAAATCTTCGACGATCGACATGGAGTAAAGTAATTGTACTATTATTCATTCTTTTAAGTTTTATCCATTGGTTTTCTTGGAAAGATCTAGGTAATATTTTTTAGTTCAAAAATATCTGTATTCTTTTTTTTAATCTTTTGATATTTTGTATGATTGAATTTTCATCCAATACAATTCTTAACGAGATTAATATTATATTATTGGTAATTCAATGAGGAGTATTTTACATTATATACTAACTATTACATCCCAACAACCATAATTAATATCACTATTGCACCATTAACATGATTGAAAGTATGACTATCGTAGAAAAAATGATGCACATATATCATGATTGAAAGTGTGACAATATCTATCATAGGAATCTTAGCTTATTCCAGTAAACAGGCGTCCCCTATAGCGGAGCGCCACATCGCCCTATTTATAGAGGACCTACGTGGCCCTGTTCAAGAAGAATAATCCATAATTAAATGATTGTGCCGACTACTTTTCAATTGACTTGACTTGCATGATTTGGTTCTTATCTCTTGGAAATTATTTGCTGCACGGTGATGCTTAAATAGTTTGTGCTGATATGATTATCATATTATTTCAATTAATAAAAGTACATATAATTTCATTAGACAATAAGAATGGTTGATGGCTGAGGCCTGAGGCCTGAGGCCTGAGCGAGGTAGGGCCATTAGGTATCATGCCCCCCGCTGAAATTTGAGTTTTTTTTTTTTTTTTTTTTTTTTTTAATAAAAAATTAATTAAAATATGCTGCGAATAGAAATGGTTGTGAAGAATTATCATATAAATTCTACCAACTCCTATATTTATTCATTAATCATCTAACCTTTATGTCAATCTTGTCTCATTTCTAATACATACTTCACGAACGCAGGTATTCTTGTCATTACAATATATATAAATACTATCGATTCATATGTCCATAGCTTTGTTCGTGTATTTTACGTGATGCCCTTTTGAAAACACGAAAAAAAAAATGCTATTTTTTATATATGATATTTGATACACACATTTAGAGAAAATAAGCTAATATTGGAATAAATTTTGGGTTTATAGTATGAAATGGGTGAACAAATTAGAAATATTTTGTGGGTTCATTTGGATTGGGTTTCGAGAATTATGGAGCGAAATGTAAAGATAAGTGGAATTGTGTCGAAACGATTCATTTTATGCTATGTCTAGGAAAAAATAGTTCATTTATTAAATTTTTTAAATTTCATTGCTTCATTTGAAAAAAATCTTGTTAGCTAACCTATGAAACTATTGAAATCGAGCATTATTACGCTACTTCCAATTGCAACATAATTGTTCGCAATCATTGTTGGTGAATAGCATTACCTTATTCAGTCATATACAGCGAAACCGTACTCTTCAATTTAGTACATAATTGAAACGAACAATGTTGAACATGACAAATTTAATTGCCGAACATCTCAACTATTGGAGAACTACACGTTACTCCTCAATTGTCTAGCACGTTGAACTCTTCCCGATACCCACCTAGGACAACACGACTTTCTTGGGAAAAGATGTGTTTTCAAATTTTTGGTAGAAGAAAGGATCGAAAACATATATCATGATAAGTCATTTGCCACTTTCAAGACTTCATTTGTATTAGACATTTTTCTGCATAGCAGCCTTCAGACAGTGCTTGGCAGCATTCATCTTACAGATATCAAACATGGACATGAGTTATTGAGAATGCATCTTCTACCAATAAATATTTCTCCGTGCATTATAATTATAGCAGTGTGATTGGTTTCCTTCCAAAGCCCGGGCGGACCCAAAAAGGAAATTCGTTGGGGATGAAACAAAAAAATCTGAAAATCTAAAAAAATTTGGACAAAAAAAATATAAAAAATTTGAAAATCTAAAGAAAAATCGGAAAATCTCAAAATTGAGTGGGGGCGGTGGTCCACTGGTCCTTAAGTAAGTCCGCCCCTTTTCTCAAGTACAAAAAAATATTGAAAATTTGAGCCTTTTTTAAAGATTCATCTCTACATCCTTTTATGACGATGAATAGAAAAAAAAATAACGATAAACATAAATATTTAAGTAGAAAATTTCAAAATGGAAAAAAACGACATGCTATCAAACACAATTACACACTTGTAAGTGGGAAAAATTGAGGTGTTCTTATTGAGCTGACCCAAGTTGCATAACGGGCTACAAAATACTGGGCTAATGATTTTAGGTCCAAAATAGGTACTTAGTAGACCCAAAACGAAATGGACTAGTAGCTAAAAAAGCCACGTACTCAGAGCCCACTGTCCCACCTCAATTCAATCAACCCAATGGACTTGGCTAGTAGCTAATGTAAATTTACAGCAAGGTCAATCACATAGGAAATCATTTTCTTAGAAGGAGCAAAAGTCAAATATCTACTCAGATATCATCTATCCTTTTCCAGTGGATGGGGAAGTAGAATTTTTTTTGTCGACCGATAAATTTGGATTAAAATCATTAGAGGTCCTTTCGCTACACGTTTGTTATATGCCCTGATTTTTTACAATTTCTCATTCAATCAACCCAATGGACTTGGCCCATTTGAGGAAACAATCAGGCTAGCTAGTAGCTAATGTAAATTTACAGCAAGGTCAATCACATAGGAAATCATTTTCTTAGAAGGAGCACAAGTCAAATATCTACTCAGATATCATCTATCCTTTTCCAGTGGATGGGGAAGTAGAATTTTTTTTGTCGACCGATAAATTTGGATTAAAATCATTAGAGGTCCTTTCGCTACACGTTTGTTATAGATTTGGGATCGCGCAACACATTTTTGAAACGTTTGAAATCTTAAATGCAAATTATCATTTTTTTAATTAATTACGTATTAAAAAGATCATTTTGTCCTTTTAAAAAAGGAGAATGCTAGATGTACAAAATTTTTCACACCCACAGTCGCCCTCCCAATAGGGGGCGCCACATGTCGATTATGTAAACCATTAGGTAAAAAAAATAGGTACAAGGAGATTAATCCTTTAAAATTGATCAAATGGTGACTTTTGATCAACTGACGGATTTTTGGATGGAAACCATTCTAAAGTTCTTCTGTCATAATTTTAAAAGATTTGTGGGCTATAGGCTACGATTTAAAGGTTTGAGTGTAATTTGTACATTTTTGAAAGATTTGAGACCTACACTGAAAATTTCCCTTTCTTCAATAGTCTCCCAAGAAGCCCAATATTATGAAGAATAAAAAACCTTCATCTACATGTCATAATCGTATTCATGACTTACCGCATTGTCTAGAATTGGCCTCTTAACTAATTTAGGTAAAATGGCACTTCTCTTTAGTGTCCTAAGTTACTTACTCGAAGGGATTTCTAAAGCATACAAAATATTGAAATTAGTTAACAAACAAGTTTCACTTATATTCGAACAATGAAATGTGGTAATTAAAGTAGATAATACATACCGAACAATGTTATAAAAATTTATTAAAATCTTGTTTATTGTAGTGTTCGATCGTGTCCAAACAGTTGACCGGGCTCAGAATTTTAAATTATTTTTTTTTTAACGTATTAATTCGGCCCGTAATTCAGTCATGAATCCGTTCCTGCCAAAGAGTGTTAAGCCATCATGCATGCATGGCTGCTGAAAATGACATGGATACTAGGCATTTTGGCAGCCAAAGAGTGTTAAGCCATCATGCATGCATGGCTGCTGAAAATGACATGAACACTTGGCATTTTGTCTCCTGCTTTACGTGAATTAATAGGCAAGTTGAAAACTGGAGCAATTCCACGTAAATCCTCGTATCTTGTTGATAGAATCATTTTCCAAACTCAAATATTTTACTTCTTCCCTTCAAACTTCCCAAAATCTTTGGCAACAAAACCTAATTAGTTGATTTCCCAACTAGAGTTAAAAAGGATTTGGTACAAGTGACATTGATTGCTAGCCAAGAGTAAATGTAAATACACACACACACACACACACATTCTAAAAGCAAACAACTTGAAACCGCCAAACGTGACAAAGATGTATTTTGAGGAATAGTGCATTTTTTCGAAGTCAACCATAGGTGCAATCTATAGTAACCATTCTAATACTATAAATTCATGTGCTGAACCTTGTGGAATTTTCATTCTGCAAATAGGATAAACTCAATCCATTATACATATTCTGTAACACTCTGAGCTCGTGCCTGTCGATAACTATTTGCTAGCGAATACACATGAATCTTATGGGAAAACAGTATCACTTGTTGTTCATCTTTCTTCTTCTTTACTCTCTGATATTTACTTCGGTACTTTATGCCACAGCTCGACCGTTGTTGGACGAACCAAGCAGGGTTAATCGAATGGGCCCACCAGCAAAGTTAGCGATGACATTCAGGTCAAGTCCGGATAAAGGAAAAAGATTACAAGACTTGCATAAAACTATTGGTTGGATTAAGCACTCTGGACCTAGTCCTGGAGAGGGACACGACATCGTTCATGTAGCCAATCACCATTGAAGTACAGTCCGTTGTTGTGTGGATTTGTTTTTCTTTCTAAAAGATGTGCAAAAATAAAAGTACTATGTTCAAATTAAGAAAATAATATATATTATGGGCTAGTTTGAGTCCGACTTTTGTATAAAAAAAAAAAAAAAATTGAATAGTGTATTGATGAGAAATGTGTAGTTAGAAAATAAGAAAAAAAATTTGAATTTGCATGTAATATTGTTGTATTGAAAAATGTGGGGTAGAAATGAGGTTAAAACACTATTCAAGAATGCATTTTTTTTAAAACAAAAATTGGGCTCAAACAAGGGCTATGTAAACCGTTACATTAGTATAAAATAAACGGGACGCTCGACTTGTTATTGTGTACTTTCTTGTTAGTTATATTACAATGATTGTTCGTGACTTTTAAGATTCTTTTAAAGATGAAATCGAAATGTAATTTACAAAAGAATTAGTACACATTGTAATTATATTAATATTATATTTTTTAATGAGAATTTGCAAAAGAGATCCCAAACCTTTAAAATAAATATGTCACTAGGTTTTCAAACCTTTTAATGGTTCTACTCACATTTCAAACTCATTAATAAATGTGCACTCGATCCTCTGCATCCAAACTTGTTGGCAGTGTATTATCGACATATTTACTATGCTAGAGTTTGCACCGACCGTTGATTTTTTATAGTTCTCCAAGATCTTCTGTATAAATGAACCTCTTTCAAAATCTATTACTTATATCTTAAAATTTAGTTAAAATTATACTTTTATACTGTCTAATAAACAAAATGTACTTTAATTTTATAATGGGGATACAGAGAATTCATTCATTTCTCTCAATACATAACATGTCCTTCTTTTCTCATTTCTTTATGTACCTGTATATTTGAGTGAGACTTACACATGTTTGGGGTAACTTATTGTAGAAAAATAAGCACTAGACATGTACTTATTTTGAATGATGGTTATACAAAAAAAGTATCAAATAATAATTAAAGTTTAATGATGGCAAAGGGGAAAAAAAAAAAAAAAAGTACTCACAAACATGCCGGACACGATGCAGCCAGAGCACAATATTTCTAACTCCTTCAGTTTTGCCCTTCGAATGCTACAAGTGCAAATTTTCCACCAGCTCCACCTTCAAATTCCCATCTCATCAAAATCATCGTTTCCTTCGATCAAAACCCTCAATCAATCTCCATGAGCGAATCGCATCGATGCTCTGTCCATCTTGCCATGGGCGGTGGCGCAGGTATAATCCATATCTACAACGATACACGTTCGAGTTTTAGGTTTTTTTGGACAATATTTTTGGGTGTACCAATCCTAATTCCAAACCCAGTATAGATTCGTGATTTCTGAAGGATTTGATAATTTATTCAAGCAATAATTTTTTCATACGGTTCATTTCTTGGTGCAGTTGCAGATGTGTTGTTGTGGAAGAATTGGTTTGGGAGTGCTGCTCTGCTTATCGGTTCCACCGCCCTTTGGTTACTATTTGAAAGAGCCGGCTATAATCTCTTATCATTTATTTCAAATGTCTTATTGTTACTTGTAGTGATCTTGTTCTTCTGGGCCAAATCTGCATTACTTCTCAATAGGTAGCATAAATATGGATGGATTTACGTATATCAGCATCTGGGATTTATTGCCTTTTAAGTTCTTTCCTGATTTGTTACTGTATTCTCCTTAGTTGAAGTTATATTTGGCTAGAAATTATTTCATTACTGGTAGAAACTGTTTGATTGGTTATTTCATTATTAGGACTGACATTTGTTTCATGTGCCTGCTCACTTGTTTTCTGATGGTGGGTGTTTCTATGTGCAATGTAATCCGCTCTTATTTACTGGAATCTTAAAAGTTAAATGAATGGATATCATTTCTTGATTTTAGACCTCTGCCTCCTGTTCCTAATCTGGACATTTCCGAGGAATCTGTCATGAAAGCTGCTGATGAGATGCGAGTTTGGGTAAATCGAGCATTATCCATTGCACAAGACATTGCCATTGGTGGAAACTTGGGACTCTTTGTTCAGGTTGTTTACACATTTTAATTTGTTATTTTCCTCAAGCAGATAAAGTTTATTGACTGATTCTGTATATCACTAACTGATGTTTTTTTTCAATGCAATGTGGATTTTGCTTGTTAGGTCTTTTTAAGCTTGTGGGTGATCTCCTACATTGGAGGTTTCTTCAACTTCCTTACCCTGGCGTATATTGGTCAGTATTTGCCGGATCTACTCTAGGTCTATGTGTTTTTCTCATAATTTATAGTTGTAATGTGTTTTTGTTGTTGTTATTGCAGTGGTTCTTCTTAGTTTATCACTACCTGTGTTGTACGCCAAATACCAAAAGCAAATCGATGAAAAGATGATTATAGCACATAAGATTATTCAGACACTCCCAATAGATTCAGTGTAATCTCCTCACCCTAGACCTACCTTTCTCTCCCCCTGGTGACTATAGCTCTTGTTTGTATCATTTGTCACGTGTTTATGTACTCGACAAAGTCCTTAAGTACTCTTGTGCATGCATCCACGTGTCATTTTTCTTGACTAACATGTTGTGAACAAGCATTATCATGATGGGCATGCCTGTGAGTCATATGATCTAATTTTACAAAACTTGTGTACAATTGACATGTAAGTGTTCTCACTTGGCATTTCAAAACATTAAAGGGAGACGTATTGCAGCTGAAATTCTTGTACACTTTTTGGATCTGTGCTGCTGTGACATTGTGATGAAATCAAGCCATGA
>CAIGRQ010227746.1:0-12199 GCA_903798375.1 Fraxinus sp. D2006-0159 | reverse complement strand
TAAATTGAGATTTATTTACTGAGATGGGCATTTTTTTCGTTGCTAACCCGTTAGATCTTTTTCGCAGAATTTGTGACTGAGAAAGAGAATGTCGAGTGGGGGAACACAGAATAGTTTAAGAAAAACACTTGGAGCTCTCAAGGATACAACTACTGTCAGTTTGGCTAAAATAAATAGTGACTACAAGGTATTGATAAGTGTTTGTACGTATAAAAAATATGTTTCTCTGGTCTCTGGTTTTATTTGGTATCTTCTTTTTGCAGGAATTGGACATTGCGGTTGTGAGGGCTACAAATCATGTTGAGCGCCCGGCAAAAGAAAAACACATAAGAGGTGGGTAACTGTGAAGGTGACGTGGCTGTCATGTGGAGGATATGCACCAAAAGGCTGTCTTCAACTTATCTATAATATGATTGTTCTTGGCTCCAAAATGGTTACCTGATGGATTGTAACCAATTTTATTTTCAGCTATCTTTGTGGCTATATCAGCTACCAGGCCTCGAGCTGATGTTGCATATTGCATACATGCCCTTGCAAGACGATTGTCAAAAACTCATAATTGGGCGGTATGTGTTTGAGACATTGCTTACAATTTACTTAATAATGATGGTAAATAGAAATTTGCATGACTCGCAGTTGAATACTGGGTCAAGAAATATGGTTTTTTTGTCTCGTCCTAGTAATGGTCTTGTATTGACGTCAAAATCTGTCGACGCTCATAATGTAAATCTCCTGATATTGCTTTGTGACTTAGATCAGGTGATATACCTATAAAACTACATGTCTTGGGTAGTTTTGTCCGGCATAGGGCCTCTTCTGCTCAAGTCAATCGGGTATAGGAGGAATATAGAGTGACAAGTACACAAAATATTACAAATAAAATTCACTTGCCAATACTTGTTTCCACGAAGGGTTTACATACCTATTGTTGGGTTTTGTGACCCAAATTCGGTCCAAATTGGGTCTAGGGTTTCACGTTTTGGTATATTGAGCTTGAAGATGTCAAAATAGGGTCCAAGAAGGAAAAAAAGCGATTGACGGCGTTGGACGGTCGCTCCACTCACGCTCGAGTGAGAGGAGCAAAATTGGAGCAGAGAAGATGTCGCCCGAAGCTCGAGCGACGGGCCGCAGATACTTTTCCTTCTTTTTCGGATTTTACTGTAAGAAGAAATGACACATCAAGAGGGATTGCAAGAAGTTGCAGGGTAAGGGTAATTCAGCTACAAATCGTAGGAAACAATCAGAGACTTCAGGTGAAGCAGACATCGTAAAGAACTTTGTAAGTGAGGGAGATCTTTTGACTATTTCTGAAGTGGAATCCAAGCTTGACGAGGAGTGAATTTTGGATACAGGTTGTGCGTTGAGTCCAAATCGGAATTTGTTTGAATCATATGAAACGGTGATGCAAGATGCTGGTGTTATGGGAAACAACGAATTTTGTCGGGTAGCTGGTATTGAGAAAGTCAGATTGGAGTTGGTGGAATGAACAACCAGAACACTTGGCCAGATTCGACATGTTCCAGACTTGAAGAAGAACATCATCTCACTGATTACCCTGGATTCAAGAGGGTACACGTTCTCTGGTACAGGTGGAGTCCTGAAGGTTCGGAAGGGTGTCCATGTTGTATTGGAAGGACGGAGAAAGTTCCAATTATACATCTTGCAAGATCGGGCAGAATCAGTGAAGAAACATCAGCACAGATTTGGTACCGTGGTGGAAATACAGTTTGTTACAGTACTGTTGAGAGTTGAATCTGGGTCTATTTTGAAGAAATACTACTCTGTCGAGTTTGAGGAGTATGGGCAATTCATCTTTGCCACCACAGTATATGGTTCTATTGTATTCAACGGCTAGAGAGAGACCCATTGGAAATAGGTACGGGGATGCTGATCTGAATGTGCATGCTTTTGGAGTTGTTGCAGGCGACGAGTCTAGCCAGAGACCTTCAGTTAAAGCATTTAGTGGTGATTCTGCTACAGGGTGTGTTTCGACCCTGTTTGGTAAATTTTGAATTCATAGTGAATTTTGGGAATCCGAAGGTTGGGTTCATTTGTATCTGTGTTTGGATATGGTAGAAGAGGAAGAATATTTTTTAGTGTTGGAGAGGTTTGGTTTAGATTGAAAAGTTCGGTGTGTTTCGATGCAGTCGGACTTATTTTTTCAGATGGAGAAATTTTGGAGTTTCGTTCGTTGCACCGGGATTTGTGTCAAGATGGAGATTGTTGGGTTTTGTGACCCAAATTCAGTCCAAATTGGGTTTAGGGTTTCGTGTTTTGGTGTATTGGACTTGAAGAAGTCAAAATAGGGTCCAAGAAGGAAAAAAATGTGGATTGACGGCTCTAGACGGTCGCTCCACTCACGCTCGAGCGAGAGGAGCAAAATTGGATTAGAGAAGCTGTCGCCCAACTGTCGCCGACAGCCCGTCGCCCGCTTATCGCTCGAGCGACATGCCGCGGATACTTTTCCTTATTTTTCAGATTTTACACGATTTTTGACCTAGTTTCCATGTTTTAGGGTTTTCGACGGTTCTCCTATAAATACTAGGCTCTTCATTCAGTTTAATAGGCCTTAAGTTGCAGAAGTTGTAATGTTTCTCTTCATTGGTTGTCAATAAAATATTCGATTCATTTGCCAATTTCATCTTCTTGTTTGCTTTCTTTTGAACTTGTTATTGCTTGTGCAATCTATACTTCATATCGCGCCATATCACCTCCTCAAATTCCTAACACCTATAAATGGAAATACACATAATTCTGGTAGTTCCCTGAAATCTTCCTTATCTAGCCATGTCAGTTAGTATGTTTCATCCTTAATTTAGAAGTTATCTTCAACAACATGCTTTTCCATGTCTTTTATGTTTGTATCCAAGATATGGTGACTGCATCACAATGTAGTAATTAGTATCAGTGTGTAATATCTGGTGGAACAGAGGAGCTGTTGTAGTTGTGTAAGGCTCTTCTTACTGGCTCTACATTCCGGTTTGAGTCTCACCCTTCCTTTCCATCTAAGGTCCATTTGGGGTTTTTGTAAAGAATGTATTCCATATCCCTCTCTAAGGATATTTAAGTTGTTGTATTTTATGTTTAGTTTACCAATTTTTTGGGTAATGATGAGCCCATGAGAATTTCATATTTATCCTAGCTTGCTTGTCTTTGACAATTAAATCCTTGATTAACTATCCAACACCGTCAATGGGGTTTTAGCTGTTGAATCACTAGTATGACTCAGGTGTTAACAATGGTTAATAATGAGGAGTGTATTGGCTGCTCAGTTTAGTAGCTCTTTTACAATTGTTTAAGATACATGATTTTGGCGAGCAAACAAGTGAAGAGTGTAATTAAAGGCTTACTTCAGAATCTCATGGTGGTTTCAAGTCTAGAAATGTGAAATACAAATAAAAAATATCTCGTCTGTGTTCCTGGAGCAAATGAGCTGAGGCTTCCGGTTTTCTTTGATTTTATTTCCTCTTTCATGGCGTTTTCTGTTCCTCGAGTTCCAAGATCTAAATAGAACTTCGCATATCATTGTTTACTAATCTGAACTTGACCTTATTTATCAATATTGTATTCTAATCTGAACTTGACCTTATTCCTCGTACTCATTTTTTAAGCTACAGATTCAGGAATTTATATGCATGTTATCTATGTGCATATGTGAAGTTATGCATATACATATATTGTCTGCTTTTGTTCTTGAGGGAGGTTATATCGAGCTTCTAAATGATATTACTTTGTTGAAACTGTGAACACCTTTGTATCCTCTTTACTGCAACTTGTATAGTTTTCTGATGCTTCTGATTTATTTCAAAATTATGTGTTTTTCTCTTCTCTTGGTGTTCTAGTCATAATACATGATACTTGGCTACTCATTATCTTCCTCAGTAATCTTCCTTGTCTTTTAGGTTGCCTTAAAAACTTTGATAGTAATACATCGTGCATTGAGGGAGGTTGATCCCACATTCCAGGAAGAACTTATCAATTATGGTAGGAGCAGGAAGCATATGCTTAACTTGGGCCATTTCAAGGACGACTCGAGTCCAAATGGTATGGTTTTATTTTCTTTCACAAGCCCCGCAATGTGACAGCAGCAAATATCTTTGTAATGAAATGCATTGTATCTCTTGACCAGCCTGGGATTATTCTGCATGGGTGCGTTCCTATGCATTATTTTTGGAGGAGAGGCTGGAATGTTTCCGGTTGTTGAAATATGATGTGGAGAAAGAGCCTCCGGTGAGAAATTAATTAATATCAAGCTCTGTTTATTTATGCTGTCCATCAGTTCACTCTATGTTTACCCATTGGATTGAGCTATGAGTTTTCCGTTATCATGTTGGTCTTATACACTGTACCTTACATGCTTATTTATACTGCTGCTCCGGTTGCCTTTTCTCTTGGTGGTGGTACTCAAAGTGTGATCTGCAAATCTGTGTACCTCTGAATGCATAGGGCCAGTTAATAACTAGTTACTATATGAAACATCATCTTTCCTTTCAATAATCTGTTATAGTTATGACTGCCTTTAACACATGCATGTATTTCTTAGATTCTCTTTTTCTAAAACTTAACCTCTGCCCTGTCGATATATTTTTCACATAGAACCTGGTTTATCACTATTTTTATATTATTTTTTAAAGAAGTTGAAGATCCTCATCAATGTTAGATCGAAGTTCTACAACAATCTAGACTTCCTGGCATCATGTTCTATTGGCCTACAAGAAAATTTTCGTTTTGCTATTTTCAGAAGAAACCCATTCTGTGTAAATTAGTATATTGAATTATTTTCCTTCTTGATAATTCCTAAATGCAAATAATGATGCAGAGAACAAAAGATTTGAAAACTCCAGAGTTGCTTGAGCAATTACTGGCTTTACAGCAACTTCTATTTCGGGTTCTTGGCTGTCAGGTAATTTCTATCACTGTTTTGATTGCTAATTCTGGATTATTCATAAATTTCTGTCTTGGTAATGTTAAAGCTTGTGTCGATAACTTATTTCTTAAACATGGAATATATTCATTTGTCACTCTCTATTCCTAATAATTTGAGCTATAATGATTTTAAATTTTTTCAGCCACAAGGAGCAGCAGTTCATAATTTTGTTATTCAGTTGGCCCTTTCTATGGTACGTGAAGTCTTAATTTTCACATTTACCTTTAAAATAAAAGACTTTCTAACACAATGACTAGTGAGTTTTATCCAATTCTCTGTTGTTATTTCATGTAGGTTGCTTCAGAAAGCATCAAAATTTATAATGCAATAAGTGATGGTACAGTTAATTTGGTTGACAAGGTATGTTACGACTTATATTAACTCTAAACGTCCGTTACTCAAGGAACGGTTGATTTACGGGGCTTCATCCTTGACAGTTCTTTGAGATGCAACGGCATGATGCTCTTAAGGCGTTGGATATATACCAGAGAGCTGGCCAGCAGGTACACCCATCATATGTTATTTTCAATACTTCGACTATTTACTGTATCTGTGGAGAGATTTTTTTTTCCTCATACAAGTATCTTTGTACTACTAAAATTTTTCCAGGCCGAAAAATTGTCGGAATTTTATGAAGTATGTAAAAATCTCGACATTGGACGTGGAGAAAAAATTATCAAGATTGAGCAGGTTAGAGTTTCTTTGGTACCTTTCAGAAGATATTCTAATTTAGTTTGACTTAGACATTGAAAAGTTTCTCATTACCTTGTTTTCTGATTGATGATGAAGCCCCCTGCATCATTTCTACAAGCTATGGAGGAGTATGTGAAAGAAGCACCACGAGCTTCCTCTGTTCGCAAGGATCTGGTATGGAGCTCTCTTGAGTCATGAATATAGCAATCTCTCTCTCTCTCTCTCTCTCTCTCTCTCTCTCTCTATACACACATGGACATGTGTGTGCGCGCCCGCGCGGAGGTGTTTGCTTTTGAGAGAGAGGAATTGCTTCTTTTATTCTACAGTTAGTTTGTGGGATGGATTTGAAGTCCCCANCGCGCGGAGGTGTTTGCTTTTGAGAGAGAGGAATTGCTTCTTTTATTCTACAGTTAGTTTGTGGGATGGATTTGAAGTCCCCATCCATGTAACCAGTCATGTACGATTGATTGAATCCGTTGGCTGCTTATCCACCCGTCAAAAAGATGCTTCGGGACAGTGAAAAGAAAAAACAATAGTTAAATACAATGCTGGCAGAATTTGAAGGCTCTGGTGAAATCTTAATGACCATTACATCTGTCATCATCATAATCCTGAACCTCAAATCTATATTTACAGAAATACTGGAGGATGACCATTCACCAATATATCTATAGTCACGTATATTTATTACGAGAATGTAGCTTGAAAATTCTCGAGATAGTATTCGTATTACTCACTCATTATTTTTATGCTTTTATGATATGTACTGAATCAAGAACGTTGACGTAAAGTCAAAGGTGGTATTACCCATAGAGTACAAAAAGGATTCAGAAGTGAAGGAAGACCGCCCACCATCACCATCTCCAGCTGAACCAGAACTTAAGCCAGAACCAGAACCAGTTAAAGTGGAAGCACCTGTTTCAGAACCACCTGATCTGCTGGTAATTAATTAGAATATTGACAGGTTCATGATATTGAGCTTTTCTTTGTTTTAGTAACTCTCTGCTTTGAACAATTTTTGAGCTTTTCATCGACCACATTTCTCTATTGTAAAGGGTCTGGACGATCCTGTTCCAGCTGCCTCTACGTTAGACGAGAAGAATGCAATGGCTTTAGCCATTGTGCCAGTTGGTAAGTCTAATTTACTTGAAGAAGATTGAAACTTTACTCGTCTTTCTTAGCTGTTGGATAAAATGAGAGTTTTTTGTTCTGCTTGATTCTATTTAATATATTCTTTTTCATATGTAAACACAAGATCTGGAAATTAAAGGTTAAATGCTGTCATTGAACATCACTCAGTCTTTAGGGCGAGCTGGGTATTCATAATATACCTGTTTCCATTGTAGGCGTTGCTGAACAACCGGTTTCCGTTGGACCAAATCTTTCAAATGGAGCTACAGGCTGGGAACTAGCTCTTGTTACGGCTCCGAGCTCCAATGAGAGTGGTACTGCTGCTAGCAAATTGGTATTGCTCACCATCTTCCTTGGAATTTTTCTGTTGCTTCACCAATAAAAATGTTTAATAAATATAAGAATGCTGTTTTTTGAGATTAGACCTTAATCCTTATCTTAGATAGCCATGATAGACAAAACGTCTCAAACGCACACATATAGTGATTCACCTAATTTAAGTTGCACACATTACACTTGGTGCTGCAAATTTTTCACCATAGACTACCAAGTTTTTTCACACAACTGTCTTCTCTAGTAAAAAACAGCCTCTCTAAATTTCTTTATAAAATAGGAAATTAGGGTAACATAACACACTTGGACAGCTCGATATACCTCTGAATAGAAAATGTCTCACAAGCATTGCCCGAATGCATGTAGTGTCTTTTTTTAGCTTAGAAGGAATTGTTGATGCAGTACTTTAATTGATAATTTTTACTTTGACAAAGGCCGGTGGACTGGACATGCTTACACTAGACAGCCTATATGATGATGCAATCCGAAGAACCAACCAGACTGTTAGCTACAATCCATGGGTACAAGCTCCAACAGCCACTCCCATGATGCCACTAACTGCACCTGACCCATTCTATGCCTCCAACGTAATGGCTTCACCACCTTCCGTGCAAATGGCAGCCATGGCCAACCAACAACAGGCTTTCATGTTCCAGCAGCAGCAGCAGCAGCAGATGATGATGATGATGGGGCCACAGCGGCCCGTTAACCCTTTTGAAACCCCGTACGGAGCCAGCAGCTACCCCTACGCCTCAGGTATGCCAGGTCAAGCCTATAATCCTCATCCGGGCCTTATTTGATTAATTCCGATAACATTTTTTGTTGGAAATACGAGAAGGATGATCATGAATCTGTAGTTAGTACTCTGGATGGATATTCGAAGATAGATGATTTGTATCGTATGATGTGTCCAAATTATAGGTAGGGATTCAATTAGATGTCTTATGATTAAGTAGAAACAATTATTTTGCTTGTTGAAAAATAACTTCAGGCAGTTGGTAATAAAGCTTTCAAGGTTTGAACGACTTTCCTTTTACCCATCTATGTTCTAGCAGGGTCGATTTCTTGTCGATGGGATTATGTAACTCTTTTTTCTTTCCCTCTGATGTGTAAAGTTTGTCATTGATCAATCATTCATGTATTGTTGAACAAAATTACACTAGTGATTCTTAAATGTTTTGTCGCTCCTGTCTTTTCTACTCTTGTGAAATTTCTTCCTTGGTGTTTTGTGGCGTTCTTTTTGTCTCTGGTATTATTTCCTTGATGATGGCAAATATGGATGGTATATACTGGACTATACAAGAGTAACAAGACATTTGAATGATCATCTCGTTCCTAATAAATTTTGAATTGGAAGATTCAAAATAACTCAATTCGTTTGGAACAACTTCTGCTTTTGTTATTTTGTAAAAAACCTTAATGAAGAAGTTACTCTAGGCTAATTTCGTTCATAAAATTATCCCAACATGTTTAAAAACAGTTTTTTAGTATCAAAAGTAACTTTTGACTTTTTAAACAGAGTAATATTAGTTGAAGTCGCTCATTATCAAAGTCGTTCTACGTGGCATACATGTAGCGTTTAGTAATTTGATGCACGAGTCAATAAAAAATTATTTCATCGATATATTAAATCACTAACCGCTATATGTATACCATGTAGGGTGATTAAGGCAGTGAGCGACTACAAATATCATTATTCTTTTAAAAGCCCTCCCAAATGAGACCTTAGTAATTACAACACTTCATCTTGATTTCGGTCAATTTTTCACCAAAATACACAGTAGGAAAGTAATACTACAAGGAGAAAAAAGAAAAAGGAAACACAACATCGCAATATAGACGTGACATCGAGTTTTCACTAGACATCACAAGTGTCTTTACAAACATTCTTGGACATAGTGATTGCTCATTTGAACATTTCTGGTTCCGAATAAGTATTTATAGATGCTCAAGTGGACACAATTGAACTCGTACCTCCGAGGCAGACATGTGGCGGGTGACATCACAGATGGGTCATGTTCAAGTGGGGCCTTTAATCCGACATAGAAAGTCGGATTTAATAAATTTTATCGTCTATTTATGAAAATTATACAGGTTTTGTATTTAAGAAGCCAAAATATATTTGGGTTTTAGAATTTTTAATAGAGTTTATCTGTCTACTCAGCCAGGATCAACAACAGGGTAAAAAACAGGATTTTGAAATGGAATGTACCCCAAGACTTACCCGAAATGGAAAATGATGATGTGGCATGAAGAAATGAAAGACAGGCCATAGTAAAAACACGTGTTAGTGGCTGCTGGTTGAAAACGGAAATGCTTTTGGCCTATACAAATTTATTAGAGCAACCTTTTTGGCTTTGAATTTTATTATTTTTGTCTCAATTTTCGAGATTATTACGGGATATTAAATGAAATCGAAATATTGCATTTTTAATATCATTTCAAAGTGCTCACGACATAGTTTCTCCCATTCCTAACGTCGTGTGAAACGACCAATCATAGCGAAAGTTACCACTCGTCGAAATAGGCAGTTCCAAAATATATAAACATCTTTTCTTATCTTTGTCTCAATTTTCGATATTATTACGGGATGACAAACAAAGTCGAAATATTGCATTCTTTATACCATTTCAAAATGTTCATGACCTAATTTCCTCCATCTCTAATGGCTGTGAAATGACCAACTGTAACGAAAGTTATCACTCGTTAAATTAGGCCGTTCCAAAATATATAAACATTTTTTCTTATTTTTGACTCAATTTTCGAAATTACTACGGGATGTCAAAAGATGTCGAAATATTGCATTCTTAATACCATTTCACAATGCTCACGACCTAATTTTCCCCATCCCCAACGTCGTGCGAAACGGTCAATCGTATTGAAAGTTATCACTCGTCAAAGTAGGCCGTTCCAAAATATATAAATGATTTTTCTTATTTTTGTCCCAATTTTTGATTTTATTACGAGATGTCAAATAAAGTCGAAATATTACATTCTTAATACTATTTCAAAGTTCTCACGAGATATTTTCCCCCATCCCTAATGGCCAACCACAGCGAAAGTCACCACTAATCGAAATAGGTCATTCCAAAGCTATATATTTTGAAACAAAAATATGAAAAAACTTTTATATATTTTGAAACGATCTAATTTAGTGAGTGGTAACTTTCATTATGGTTGGCCATTTCACACGTTATTAGAGATGGATGAAATTAAGTCGTGAACATTTTGAAATGGTATTAAGAATGCAATATTTCGACTTCGTTTGACATCCCGTGATAATCTCGAAAATTGAGACAAAAATAAGAAATATAGTTTATATATTTTGGAACGGCCTACTTTGTCAAGTGATAACTTTTGCTACGGTTGACCGTTTTGCACGATATTAGGGTTGTGAAAAATTAGGTCGTGAACACTTTAAAATGATATTAAAAATGCAATATTTCGACTTTATTTAACATTATGTAATAATTTCAAAAATCGAGATAAAAATAAGAAAAATCCAAAACCAAAAAGGTTGCTCTAATAAATTTGTATTGGCCAAAAGCATTTCTTCTCAACCGGCAGCCACTGACACGTGTTATTTCTTATGGCCTTTGTCTTTCATTTCTTCATGCCACATCATCAATTTCAAAATCCTGTTTTTTACCCTGTTGTTGACCCTGGCTGAGTATCTTTATTCTAATCACAGATGAGATCCCATGAACCTTGAGATAGACACAACCCGACTCAGGGTGTGTTTGAGTCACGTTATTTTGGAAGAATATATTCTGAAATAGTAGATTGATGAAGAATATGTGGTTGAAAAAGAAGGAAAAAATATTGATGTGATAAAAAATATTATTTTATTGAAAAATGTGTAATTGAAGAATGAGAATATAGTTTTTAATTTGTACCAAACATGAGTTCAGTAAACAAATGAATTTATCTCAGAAGCATGATTTTGAGAGAGGCTAGTGGGTGAAACCTCAAAGTATTAGCTGAGCCTGACATGTGATTGTGAATCCCAAGTGTGAATGATGAATTCACGGATTCACAAGATTACAAAAAAAAATACAGTGACAAGAACGTGCATTGTTGATCACGAACCCACGGTTTACCTGATCCTGTAACCGCTCCCACCAACCTCATATCCACAAACGAGTTGAGCAGTTCGTGGGCTCGATCCGTCGGTGACTCAATCTCATTTTGAGACGAGCCGTGGGTCGAGCTGAATTCTCATTTTTACGAGTCAAGCTGGTTCGTTGGTGGACCTATCGTTTTTTCCTCTCATTTTTAATTTATTTTATTAATCTTTTAAGAAAATTGCTCATTCTTGGGGTTTTTTTTATTAATTTATTTGAAAAAACAAAAAATGAGCCTACTCGTGGGCGTTTGAGCTCCTGGACGACTCGACTCATTTGGGCTCATGGGCAGCTTTTCTTGCGAGACCCATGAGCCAAGGGGCTGAGCCAATCTGGCTCGATTCAACGTCCATTTTTCTTCTTAGTATATAGAAGGATGTAACATATTTCTTTTTGCATATATACCTGAGATCAAAGACAACTATATTTACCATTTAATATTAGAGAGTATAAAAATTATATGCTTTTTTTTTTCTCTCTAACGTGAAATAAACATCTCTAAAAGAATATAATTTGAATTTTGAAGTAATCAAATCAATCTTTATTTCATGCAAGAACTAGTTGTTTGTGTCCTAAGAATTATGCAAGTTGTTCTAATGTCCTTTTCCAATGTAATCCCAAAAGCATGAAAAACGTTTATTTATTTTTTCTCATTCAGTCTTACATGATAGCATTAGTTAGTAAAATTCATTATTGAAATGTTTAATATAAGATCTGAACTTTTGTTTAAGTCGTTAATTCATAAGTATTGTCCGCTTTGAAAATCATCTTATTCTTCGTGGATTGCTTTCGCATCTCTCGAATTCAAATTCAAGACATTTATCGTATGTGAGTCTTAAGTTGAATCTTGATACAATCTTGAATTCAACGTATTAGACTACGACACATAAAGAGGATGTGTTGTTACTCAAAATTGGCTATTGAAATGTCTAATTCACGGAATAGTGGCTACAAAATGTTTCTGAATAAGCCCCCGTTTGGTGCATATTAT
>CAIGRQ010227744.1:0-17638 GCA_903798375.1 Fraxinus sp. D2006-0159 | reverse complement strand
AAAACTTTATTTTCTGCAAGTCATATTCTAGGAACTTATTTACTGCAACATATATATTACAACCAACACAAGTTAGGGTGGATAGTATATTTCGAGGTAGGGCAAGAATCAGAGATTGAGGTGTAGATATCTGGTTTAAAGGAATTGGAGATAATAATTTGGGTTTTGAAAATACAGTGTCGATTTGCCATTGTTGTGTTGAATATTGTTTCTTGAGATGGTTTTTTATTAGTACAGAAGAGATCTACTACTACTTTCTAGGTTTTAGAGTTTTCCCCAATTGTTCTTGAAAGTGTTAAAGATATTTTTGAAACCTAAAGTCGTGTTCACTAATGCGATTTTGCCTATTTGAATTAACCAAAATATTAGGCCATTCCTATTGGCCCAATTCCTACTGTGGCTCGTAAATTGTGTAGTATGTGATATTGACCTTATGTAATTTGTGATTTAGTATATGATTGTGATTTATAAAATATGGGATATGTGACTTTATCATGTGATTTTTGACTTCGTATGTTTCTCTTACCCACGATATTATCAGAGGTTACAAATGTGATTACTTGATTTTTGAAAGTTTTTACAAATTTTGTTAATTTCGAAATTATATGATTAAATATTTGTAGTTGTGAAATCATCTCAATAGTGCTTTTGTTGTACTAAGATATGATATTTCAAGATCAACGAAGTATTTATTATCATCTCGAGAAGAAAAATTGTTATATTTTCACTTGAAGTTAACAAATAATCATTGAGTATCAAACGGACATGTCATTTTTCATATAAAATATTTTAAAGACTTTTTCTTAGTAGATGGAATGATGATCAAGAATTTAATTTACTAAATGTTCAATCTGCATGTCAAGGCAAAATTTTATTTTGCAAGATCTTTCATGTTGAATTATTTCTTTTAATCAAATACCTTTGGAAGGTATTAACGAGTTCTAATAATATTTAAATAATCAAGGACAATAATGCCAAATTTAAATATTGATTTATATTTGGAAATAAATGGGCATATATGACCATTCTTATACCATCTTTTTACTAAAGATATTCATCAAGACGATCGTACTCGTAAGTTCAGATAGCACAATATCTTGGTACTTTGATCGAATAAATTTTTGGAAATTCAAACTATATGCTTCGAGGATGCCATATCAATTGATCATAACCACACTTATTAGATACATATCAATTTTTTCATGCATTTTCAGGCTATCGAGATATCAATGTGTGATTGTATCCATCATGAAAGAATTTATCTATATATATGAGTATTTGTAAAAGTCATTATGTTGAGAGTCGTGTATTATATCTTATAACTTCATTTGTCTTATTTTCTTTTCGCATAAGTACTATGGACTTTATACTTTTAGGTGTTTGTATTCGTACTCTAAAAAAAATAAAATCACTTTCTCTATTGAGTTCAATTTTACTTAGATTGCATTCTTTAATTTTAGTAGGTCATTTCTATGTCAGCATTCTTTGACAGATTTTGATTCGACATCCTCGTTTTTTTTTTTCATATGTTACGTGTTGTACTTGGTTGAAAATTGTTTATTTTCGATTCATTTTCTTACCTCATAACGACATAATTTATTGAGATCTTTCTGTTTCGCGCGAAAAGTCGGGTCTCGCTAACAATTAAGAGATCGTTCAGACGATTGTGTAAGGAACAGACCTCTTGAAACAAAGTNATGTTACGTGTTGTACTTGGTTGAAAATTGTTTATTTTCGATTCATTTTCTTACCTCATAACGACATAATTTATTGAGATCTTTCTGTTTCGCGCGAAAAGTCGGGTCTCGCTAACAATTAAGAGATCGTTCAGACGATTGTGTAAGGAACAGACCTCTTGAAACAAAGTCTTAAAAAAGAGTGCTTTATTGATGAAAATTTACAATCGGCGAGAAGCGAAATGCCTCCAAGGGGTGTAAGCACACAGAACAATTGAAAGTTTAATTCGATAAAAGTAAAGAAAATGAAAATTACATATTCTCTATTCGAGAGTGTTTGATTCGGGAGTCCTTTTCTTCTATACCTTTTATTCTCTTTTATACTCTTCTGATAATTGTTGTTATGGAACCGCCTGAAACTGCTGGTCGTTTTGTAACTACCCACGTCTTTTACCATGGCTAACTTGTCGTGGTATTGTTGTCATTAATTGTACCATTGAATTGCTTCTAACCGAGATTTACTAGATCATGGGACATGATGAGAGTGCCCCTTAACTGTCTTAGTAACCGTCGCTTAAGATAATAGTTTACCTAGATCATGAGCGTTTCACAGTCTTGGGCAATGATAGCTCCGTCGCCCAGAATATATATAAAGTGATGTATTCGTCCAGAGCTTGGACGTCTTGTATACTTGGGCGATGATGGGCCTCCGCTACATGTCTCCGTCTTGGGCCCTTTTACATGATCTCACATGGGTCTGTCCCTTCGAATCTCCTAATTTGGGCTTCACTCCTTGGGCCATTTAATTGGGCCTCATTTTTATGCGTCAACACTTTCAATTTTCAGTATTCAAGTACCTATATTTCTTTTAGAATTTTACAATTATTTATGTCTACATATTCTCCAAAAATACACACATTTTCAAAGAGGACGATATTTAACATTTGCTCCATTTTTCTTTTAAATTTTTGTCTTGAAATCAAACGTCGTACCGCTTCAGGCATGTAGTAAACTTACCCAACGTAGCTCATCAATATGAGCTAGAGCATTTAGAGTTGGTATGTGAGATTTGGTTAATCTCTTTTTAAGTCATTAAAAGCATCTTTTAGTTGAGTTTTTTAAAAACTTTATGCATCATTTCATATATACTTTTCAATTATTTAATTTATGCACGCTAATGCTAAGAAGATTGCCTTATTAGAATGGCAGTCAGCAAATCAAGTTGTAAAATATCATCCATCAAGATTTAGATATTTTATAACAAAAAGAGTTCAAACTAAAAATATATTTTTAGCATTCTTTAATGCCCATCTTAGTGAACTTTGGTGGAGTGATTGTATATATTGTACTAGCAAAAATCCTTACAAAATATTGGACTCTTAGTCATAAGCCAAACTATACTTGAGCAAGTAATCTTGATTTGGGTATACATCGTTTTTGAAAGAATATAATGGTCTTTCAATATGTTTTGTTATGAAAGTTGTATGACGTGGTGAGAATGGCTGAGGATTCGTTTTCTTTCCCGGGTTGACTAATAAGGCTATTGCTTCTTTCTTCTAGGGAAGGTATAACACTTCCACTGCTTTTATTTATTTATTTATATACTCAATCATCATCCCAACGCTGACTTACTTATGAGCATTAAGGGTTATATTGAAGTTGGAGGAAGCGATGATGAGGATTTACCCAATGATTAAGACGTCATGAGTCAAGATGAGGAAGAACAACAGCTATGGCGAACATGTGCTCGCCCAAGAGAAGGATGATATTCAAATTCAAATATCACCGTCCCAAATAGTCATTTCTCAATTTACTCCTTGTTGAGCATCCGACACTTTAAGTTTAGGAGGGAAACATTGTAGCTAGATGAGAGATATTTGTTGATCATAATTCGGTGGTCAACAATGAGTATCTACTTCAGGCATGTTAACGTACATATAAGAGAAGGTTTTGCTCACAAGAAATATAAAACCACTATAACAAATTAGAAGAAGTCAATTAAATTAACATGTCCCAACATGGTTTAGATGAATATTTCTTAAAAGACACGGAATGTCAAAAAAAGAATCCTTATAGCTTACCCCAAGTTTGTTTAGAAGAAGGCTTGGCTTGGTATTATTGTTGTACCAAGTTGGATACGATGCTACCAAAATCCGTGCATATATAATCTCGAGCTTGAGGACAAGGGATGAGTACGAGCTGTATCTCCGTTGATGACTGCAAATAGGTGGAATTGAATCTTCGGTACTTGAAACAAAGGCGTCGAAGTGTGTTCTCGTC
The DNA here is from genome assembly GCA_903798375.1 of Fraxinus sp. D2006-0159. Taxonomy (NCBI): domain Eukaryota; kingdom Viridiplantae; phylum Streptophyta; class Magnoliopsida; order Lamiales; family Oleaceae; genus Fraxinus; species Fraxinus sp. D2006-0159. The sequence goes on along the minus strand of CAIGRQ010227744.1, from coordinate 13,682 downwards.
GCTCCTCCGATACTTAAGTTGGAGAGAAAATTTATGCGTAGGGCTGTGAACTGAAAATGATGTAAATCATACTTGAATAATGAATCTTGATTCTGTATTTATAGATGTTGGTGACTAGATCCTTTAAGGATTAAACCACCTGAAATTCATCTCTTTATCACATAAAGTGATTGAGTTATACTAAAATTAGTTAATCCCCATGTACAGGGAATATTTAACAGGCCATTACCGGGCTTCTTACATGGGGGTGAACCCTGCCCATGAATAAAAAATAGAAAAAAAAAACCACCCTGTGAATTTCACAGGTTGTACATGGTGTTCAACTCTACTAAAATTTCCTATTGGATTTTGACTTGGACTGTTGGATATTTGGATAAGAATGAATATAGAGAATTTGAGTTACAGAAATACTAAAACTTTTAGAAGACATGAAGAGCGGTATCACCAATATAAGCCCGACCCTATCAAGACCCGACCATGCCTGACCATGTTTATGAGGAATATGAGGGTATGTTTGCTTGGGGCAAATAGGTCAGGCTGTATATGCGAGGGCGAGATCTGGCTACGTCCTTTGTGCATATCAGATACTAATGGCAATGTTAGCATCAAATATTGCAAATATAGCAGGAAGCCAATTCTAGCTATTATCCATGTACGTGAAAAAACAGACAAGAAGTTTCCTCTCTGGAAGTACTCCAAATTTATTCCATACATGGAAAAATTCACGGTGTGATGAGTTAGCAGTTGCAACGTCCCCAACAAGAACCTGACTAGTGACTGCAATAAGCCCATAACAATTAACAATAATGAAAAGCATCCTTCCCCATTCAATTTGATAGCAGGAAAATCTGCAGGCCAGGCCAAAATGCCTGAAGGCTTTTAAGTTGCCAAAATGTTGCTCTTCCTGTCCTCATTTAAGCTTCATGGTGCCTGTACGACAATTATATACGTTTATAACTTCAGATTCGATAGCCCTCGAAATTCCAAAGGATCATTCTGACCATTTCTAAAGCTATGAATATTGAATAAAAAAGGAACAGTAACAATTAAAACCTCTCTTATTAACCAATCCCTCTCGAAAAAGGGAAAGAGAAGGAAGAATAGAAGGGTGAAAAACTCGGGACTTTCTGATTATCTTTTGTGACAACTGTAGACTAGGTGAAGGAAATGTTTTAAAAACAAGAATGAAGTAATACATTAAGCATATTGGAAACCATAAATTTTGTAACTGAGCGCGAGTTAAGCATAATACAATGGCCCATATCTAGAATAATTTGGCACAGCAAGGTAAGCCGAATCGTGGCGCACAACAGTAACCATTGCACTGTAATATCAAATAATGAGAAATTGCTATGGAGCCTGAAGCTATTTTGGAAATCCGCTGGGTAAAGAAGGTCGAAATTTGTTGAGGAGAGTCCAGTTAAGTGGCGTCCACTTCCAAAGGAGGATGCTAAGTGGGAAAATACTGCACAGCTCCGGGATAAGTTCCAGACCATGGACCTTGAGGACAAGGATCCAGTGAAAGAAGGGTATTGATAAGCCAAGACGATCCCAACGTGCTCCTGTGAAGAGTTGTAAGTGCGTGGATTGAGAGGAAGATGTGGAGGGGCATGCAGGGAGAGCTGTTGGAGAGAAGCTCAAGACTGTCACTTCTGTCAAATAATGTTCTGCCTGTTGGGTAATTAAGAATCAGGCCTTCATGCGTGTTACGTAGACAATTTAGAAAAAATGGGGAATCACTCAACTTCGTGGGTAACATATATTTTGATCAACTAGATATCATACAAATACTTTCTATTAATCTGTTCATTTGAGTATCTCAGCCAAATTAAAATTTTATAAATGGGTCGAGCATATAACGTACGGTACATTGTCACAAACTGAAAATATTTCACCTCAGAACCACACAAGTAGCATAAAACCAGTCTAATGATAATTTTTTATTCAGTTTGATACTGATACAGTGCAAACTGACTACTGATGGTAAAGAAGATGACACATGCTCGATTTCGTAATGCAATACTATGTCGTGGTGCTTTACATTTATCACCCTCGACCTCGAGTATCATCATCCCATAGTTCGTGTACCATATACATTTCTATGTAAAAAAAAAAAAAACCTAATTTAACCTGCACCTAAGTTTTAAACTGCCTGCTAAAGACGGAAGATCTCAAAGTGAAGCACATATAGCAATTAATTTACATTGCTGGATATTTCATTGCACCTGAAAGTCTGGACATCGAGAAGATGAAATTCTACCTTCGGGAAAACCGTTCTCAAGATTCAGTGATAACATCATTCCTTGTGTCAAAAAGTTGGGAGGTTCGATGGTGCTCAATGAAGATGCATGGCAAATGTCAATAACCACTGCAATCAACCGAACAAGTCTGGGAAGGACCACATTATGAACCTTGCAAAGATGTCTGTTTCGAGGAACTCTATATGAGCAGCCCGTCCAATTATGGTATTGAGGTTTCTCCCTTGCAATGAGATGTCAAAATTAACATCACATCGCATGAATACCCGGTGCTCAGCAGATGGTGCCCGTATTTGGTCCAAGCAATTGTTAAGCATCTCCAAGAAAGCTTTGCCTTTTTTTGAGGAGTCGCCTGAAGAAGCTGGGCACATTTCAATTCTAGCAGAATGATATGGAACATAACCATCCTGAGAGTACATAATAATCAAATAGTTAGAATACGAGATCATTTCTGAGAAACTCTTTTAAGTTCAACAAGAGCATGTTTGGTACGTATGATTATATAGGATTAGACAATACATTGGACAAGATTTCAGGTTCCTTTTCTTCCTAAGACATGCCATAGTGTTTCTGTTGAACTCAAGTAACCTTCTACTAAGACTAAATTAGCCCCTGTTTGGGCCACATTTTTTTTTTTTCATTCTCATTCTTCTACTCATTTTCAACCACACATTCTTCAATAAAATAATATTTTCCATCACATCAATAATTATTCTTTCTTTTTCATTACTCATTTTCAACCACACATTTTTCAATAAAATAATAAGTTCCATCACATCAATAACTTATCCTTCTTTTTCAACCACATATTCTACATCACATCAACCAAAAAATGCATTCTTTTGAAAATAATGTGCACCAAATGAGGGCTTAATCACTTCAAGCAATATACTCGAAAAAGTCCTGCCTATGTGTCCATTTTCACGACATGGTGGTACTCCATGTGACGCAGGTACGTAACAATTTGACAATGAACAAGAAAAGGAACGAGAAAAGAAAAGGGATCAAAGAAGATAAGAAATTAGGACGAGAAATCAATTTATTCATAAAGGGAAACACCATCACTAAACATATAATCAAGGAGTAAAATGAGGCGTGTTGACAGTTCACATGAAAATGGAAGATTGGTGGAAGAGAAATGCATAGACAACTTTTATTCCCAAGAAGTTGTCGAACAACCATTGAATAGTCTACAAAATGAACTCATAAAACTGTTGAAGTAAAATACCTGGGGTGAAGATAACAGAATGATATTCCTGAAATTCTCCAATGTCCTTTCCTGAGTAATGTGGAGAAAAGGAAGCATAAGAACATCAATGGGCGAGAAAGTAGAAACCGCCATTTTTTTCAGTCACGCTAAATTATAATATTGATAGCTTATAAATTTTGTTGGAGATATAATAAGCCCCTGTTTGGCACCCATTAAATTAAAATTCATTTTTCTCTCTTCTTATCAACCACACATTCTTCAATAAAATAATATTACCCATAAACCTAAAAAAATTTCCTTCTTTTTCAACCACACATTCTCCAAAAAATTACTATTCTTCTCGTTAAAATGTGAAATAATAGAGCCCAAACAGGGGCTAAGATTCAACACATTGAAAATGAAAAAGAATTTGGACATAATGATTCAAAAAAACACATTCCGAAGGCCTAGAACTCAATTTTGACCTTCTCAACATCTCATCCAGCTGGGGCCATATGGAATTTTAATTACCTGTTCACACTTGACAAAAACAGAAACACACATGCTCAGGGGGAATGTGAAGAGTCAAAACAGTACCTTGCTAAGTTTGTACAAGAATGTATTTTGAAGATCAGGATCATCCGTAAAAGTCAGCTGATGTATGCACTGCGTGCCCTTGAGCTTTTTCAAGAGCCATAAACCACCATTAAATAAAGAGTTTGAACTGTATAGGTAACCTAGATGTGGTCCAGAAACAGAAAGATAAGTATGCAGGTATCTCAGATATGGTTCCATAATGCTATCTGCAAAAGAAGAGAAATATTTAGAAACATTGAAGATAATTGGAGAAACCCTCAAGTTTTAGCATCAAAACCTGTTAGTGCAGTTCTCAAAATAATGTTTCCAATGGAATGTCCAACAAAGCTAAGCTTAATAGTTCTGAGGACTCCAGATCTTGAGACTTTGTCCATCTTCTTTTTCACAAAAGTTACAACTTCCTGTGCCAATCTTTGTCCCATTTCCCTTAAGTCTCCAGACGTTTTCTCTTCATTAACCTCTGACATAAGAAATTCTACCTTGGGATCTAACAGGAGCCATTGATTCCGGACAAGCCGTAAATCCAGATGATGTCCCTGTACATGTCAAACTTGAGAAAGAAATTTTATACACCTAGAACAATAACTTGTAGAAATGCAATGTGATACAACGCATAAAACTAACTTCACTTTTTCTGAGTCATGACAAGAAACATTATAAAAGTCAAAATAAGCCTATAAAAGTTGTTTGCTACAGAATGTAAAAGTAGTATAGACCTATATGATCATAACACAATTTAACAATATCTTAGAAGGCTCCTTGACTATTTATAGCCCAAAATTATTTTAAGTGTATTCCTCCTTAGAATCAATCCTAATTAGATTTCAATTTGTTTCTTTAGTACTTTTTGGCCAGGGTATCCTGGTTATCATATCTGCAGCAATTATGATCCTTAAGTTTTAATTAATTACTTTATTCTTATTCAGTATTTATCTGGATCTTAACTGCTGGAGGGTTAGCCTCACAACTAATTAATGAGAATTTTACCATTAGAAGTCCTATTCCTTGTTTTAGTAAGATGTATATGTTGATTTTAGGTCTCTAAATGCTTAATCTCTTTCATTTTAATAGTGGCTAGTCGATGAGAATTTGAATTGTGTGAGTATCGATTTTCTTAATCCCTTTGCAAGGGTTGGCATTCTCTTCTCCACTTTATCATCTTCAACTATTCCCTCCTCTTTTCTTCTACCTGTTTCTTGGGTGATTACAGAGTTTCCACTGCAAATAGAATGTGGGTTACTCTTCACTACTGGGTCATTTTGGTGCTACCATGTGTAAAGTACAATTAGCTCGGCTACAGAGAAAGTATCACACCTAGATTCCTTAGAAGCCACACATAAGACAACACAATAACAAGTAACTTTCAACAAATCTTGAACCACTGAACCAGCAATCTAATGGAGAAGTTTATGGAGTATTAAACTTTACGAGGTAATGCACACCACAAGCATGAAATGGTAATAGAGACAAGCTAAAAGGACCGTGAATTCATTATGCCATAGGTATTATTAAACATACCTGAAATCCATGGACAAAAACTACAATCTTCAGGACGCGACTGCTTTGACGAGTGCTGGCAACAGATAACTTGTTTGTGGGAGTAGAGTCACCGCCAGAGATTAGACTGCTTTTAGATTTTTGGTCCAGTTGGCTGAAGTAAGAATTTCCACTGCCTGAACGCAAAGGTACATCCACAACACGTTCTACAATTACAATGGGAATGCGAGATGGATCTCCAAATATATGCATATCTTGAATACACCGATTGTTGATCTGTTAAGAAGCAATACCTGCTCAAACACCCAACACACTGAAGATAATATTAATTTGCACTCTTTATAAGAACTCACCCTCATTTGTGCAATACTTCGCCTATGAAGCTCTGCTCGCATAGCCGCAGTCTGGACAGGCTGCACAGATCACTAGAAAAAATAAATAAAACCCCGGAATACATAGCTAAGAGAAGAATTGCCGATAATGAACAAATAAGAAGTGTTAGTGCAATTACATCGCCAGTTAACTTCCGTAGAACAGGTGCTCTACCATGCAATGCATGGTAAGAAGACTCAGCCACCTCACTACTTATATACTGGTGAGGCATCTCAACCTTAGTGTGAACCATCCAGATTGACCATTCAGCTTTACGATCAATAGCCCATTGGTTGCACAGAAATTCAAGTATCTTTGTTTTGTTAGCCCTGGAAAGTCGAAATAGGATCAATACTGAAATGATGCACTCATTGGCAAGCACTGATAAAATTATCAGTCTTAACAATTACATGAGATGAACAACGGGGAAATAATAATCCTTTTTTCCTCCATAGCAAGTTTAATATGGCATAATTCCAAGTTTTACACATTAGAAATTTACACCACGTCTACAGCTCAAATAAGACTCATAAGAAGGGTCCAATTGTCAAACTCATTCAGTGAGCAATTTAACTTTTACCTTTTAGTGACAATTAAAATATAATACTATAAATATTTGTAACAAATTCAGTATCTCTCCCTTTCCAAGGATGTGGTCCTTAAAATTCTGTACTATCTGCCCTTGTCTGGCAACCTCATGCCTAGGAGGCTAGGATCTGCAAGCACAATGAAGCAGCCTGCCACTGGGAGAATGGTCAAGAAAGAAAGTTTGAAGCAGTAGTTCATCATGGGCTGGTGATTTTCCAGTAAACCCTTTGGATGCTATACAGGTAAGACTACTAATGCAGGCAATAGAAGCGAGTATAAAGGGAGAATGTTAGGATTATTACAAGCTTTCTTAAGATATTTGATCATTCAAATTAGCACTTCAACTAATTAAATTAAATCTGACTTTTTTGATAAAGTAATTATTGTGCGAGCATATATATAATGTTTTGCAGAAATTCTGGAGAATAGCGTTTCTTGGGGTTAAGTAATGGTTTTATCAATCTTAGCGTGCCTAGGACAAATTAATTGGGGATTCTTATCCTGCTGGATACAGCACTTCTTGAGTCAATTTAAAGTTTTTGAACTGTTACATTGCTTCTGAAACAAAATGGAGAACTGATTTGTGATGCTAATTTGACTGCATGATTCAGTGAAACCCTTGACGTGATGCCATGGGATCAAAGTGAGATGCCTAGTTTTCTTTCTTTCGTTATAGTACTCAAACCATTAACAAGTAAAAATTTCACGAAATCCATGAGCAGTGCTATTGGGTACTGTTCACCAGATCCATACTCTATACATCTTTATCTTGATTTCTTTGAGCTCTAAATTCGAAGTCACTAAAGCATAAAAAGAATCTTATGTCTTTTCACCTGATTTCTAAAGTTTTTCATATTAAAAGATAAGTGAAATAGCACGAAACAAGTCCCCCATATTGTGATTTTCTTGAAATACAACATTCAATGAGAGCCATCTACCAACCGCATCTTTTGACTCGATTTAGAGCACAACTTTTAATTTCTTAGAAGTAGTAAACACTCTTAAATGCATGTTTGATACATTAATTGACTATTTCAAATTTCACCGTCCTCACTCTTGACTGTACCATAATCATCTCTAGGAATTAAAACCCCCAAATACCTTGCACTTCTTGCTCCACATCAAATATTTTCCTATGCCCCCACGACGAGCAAAAATTTTCATAACTCAGTTATATAAATCCATTATGAAAAGGAGAAAACTGACTTTGACCATTAAAAAACATCTTTTATACTAGTTTACGTAAATTTTTAAGGGACAGAAGAAAAAATGGAATTAAAAGGTTGTGTTACAAAAAGTAGAAAATGACATGCATTGTTCAATAAAATGGAGTATGAAGAGTAAAAACAAACCTGTGAAAATTCAGAAACATACTCCATAGGTAGAAAATTTGATTTCCAATTGAATCAAATGAGCTAGGTGTATCCTTAGATAAGGAATATGGAAAACCATCTGCTTGGAAATCAACCCCACCATTTGGTTTCTGTTCAAGCAACAAATATCTGATGATCATAGCTCACAACAAAACGTGACATTAGAAACAGTTACGCAATATTTTGAAGCAGCAAAAGCTCAACAGATATGACTAAATTTTAATAGCATCGAATCGGTTAAAGGACCTCAGAAACATTTTGGAGGTTGCTTGAAATTTGTCCAGAACTTTCAGCATTGGTTTTTTCTAGATCAGATCTTAAATTGATATCACATAATCGGTTAACATCTTTCATATCAATTGGTTGATTGATAGCATTGCTAAGCTTTTGTAGCTCTTCAATGAGTATGTCACGAGCACTTGATAATTCTTTGACAAGCATGTCCTGTTTTAGAAACCCAAAAAAAATGTCAACAAAAATTTTGTTCTCTAAGATCCTTTGCAGGAAAAAGAAATGATGCACATGACCAGAAGCAACTCAAATTGAAATTTCTGTATGTTGATGGGAAATGTAAATTCAATGGGTATGTAACATTGATTCAAAAAGGTGGTTAAGTGATGTGATAGCATACAGATCACATAAGCAAAACAATATAAAAGTAGATCGCATTATCTATATAGAAAGGATTCAATGACAGATTTGTTAAAAATGGTGTCTAAGGGGCTTATTTACGTAGCATATCAAGATACTTTAGAATTTATGGAAGGGAAGAAATCTACTATCAACATAGAATTGCAGATTATGGAAAAGTAATAGACAAATAATTATCCAACCAAAAAAAAGTGAAATAAACACAATAAGATGAGAATTCTGTTCAATAGAAAGAGCAAGGAAAAGTTGACTCTAGAACAGACATCCTGGAACACTACTTACGTGCTTTGACTTATCGCAATGTCCAACAATAGCATCTTCATCAGCTCCAGAATCACTGAAAGAAAACAAATGCCTTAATCAGTTCGACAGATTTAATTCAACAATAAGACATGAAATTAAAAAGCCTATTCAAAAACATGAGACAAGCTTATTTGAGTTGCTAAGAATCAATAGTAATCAAAGTGAACATCCTAAAAATAATTAAAACACCAAAAATGAGTTTTGAAACATCGAACAAAAATTAAATTTAATACCTAGGTAATGGAAGTTGCTACAAAAAAAATAAAATGGAAGTTATTACAAACCTTGGTTCTTCCAGGGAAACAGAGGAAACCTCACTTTTCAGCATGCACACATGTACAGTTATATCAACTAACACAGCATGAAAAGCATCAAAATGAACTGGGCAATAGCAATGCAACCCCAAAAGAGCTTTAGGGGGAAGCCGAAATTCATGGACTGCAGTTGGGCTTGCATCCAATGACACCTGCAAATTAGACCTGCAAATCGTGTTCTAAAATCACCAAGTACAAAGCCTAAATGAAGTTTAATCATTAATGTGCTTAAATATTCACCCCACCAAATGCTTGCACGGTTTCGTTCAATATATCGCTGAAGAACGGAAACGTTGAAAATATAGATATTATCCACTAACCTCTTCTCAAGTACAGGAGCATACATGAGCTCAAATTTCAGAATAACAGCTAATGTGGATGGACCCTGGTAATCATAATACCCATTCAGTTGCTGTGATACACCAATAGCACTGAAATCTGAAGGTATATATGCATTCAAACATGTTTAAAGGATATGAGAGACTAACGTTACATCTTTCAAAAGTGGTCTTTAATAAACTTATGTCAGAAAGGGCTGTACTCGTGTAAATGATCCACCTAAACCAAATAAGGGTTGACATCTCTTCTAAGAAGGATAATTACTCTTTCAGTTCATGACATCATTGACATATTTATTATTTAATAAGCAATTTTCCTTCGGTTTTTGGCTGCACTTGACGAGTTAGACAGCTTGTCTCCAAAATATTTATATACCTTTATTCAGTTTTCTATATCACCCCTCACAAAAGTACACATAAAAATATAAAAAAATAAGTCTATGCACGATTGTGAAGTGCGCAAAATACCCAAAAAGGAATAAAGGATAAGATTACTACCTCGAATTCACTGAGAGATAAGTTGAAAGAGACCATCATGGACAAAAGAATATCCTGCCTTGCATATTTGATACGGAAAGGTTGTGTTGAAAAACTGTTGTCTGTGTCATCAATTCTCCACACTCCATGTACACCATCAGATCCCAATTCAGGAGCTGTACAGATAAAAGATAATTTGGCAATAAGTGTAGCTCTTAGATCTGTTCATCAAACACAATTCAGTGAAATAGATCCAAACAAGTGACCAATTTAGAAATAAATAGGGATCACAAACCCAACAAGTACTCGGTACCTTCATATTGAATAACTCTAGCCGGAGTTACCAAAGAACCATAATCACCATCTTCCCACCTCATTGTAATCTTAATTTGATACCATCTGAAAATTGGAAACAAAAGCTAAACCAACATAACCAAATAATGAAAAAGAAAAGAAAAGGAGGGCAACTTAATATTATGCTTACCCTTGCTGAAATAGGTCTAGGTTGTGAAATCGATGAATGTAAATGGCAATCTCATGCACAGCCTCCAACATTGGCTTATTAGGCCTTTTATAATTAGTTTTGAGATTGTTGGGCTTCACTGGTAGTTGTTGCTTCTGCTCTGGCAAGAGGAGAGGCAAAGGCTTCACATCAGTATTCTCCAACCTCTTAGGGTTTACTGTTGCTGATCTGTTAAAACCGGATATCATCCATCTCAAATGCTGAAGTAAAAGTGACATTAATTGTGAATTTCTGCGATGAAAATTTGCATCCCTCTAGTTCCTTGTACCCAGACCCAATTTTTTTAGGTCAGGTTTGGTTTTCAAGGAAAAGAGATTTCAGGAATTTCAATAATATAGTGCCCAAGTTACTGATTTGGAAGAAGGATGTTTCGAAATGCCTGCTAGCGAGAGTAGAAGAGAAGACTCAGACAAAAGTGACCACCTTCACCAAAGGCTTCTGCACCATTAGAAACAGCATTGAGAGGAAATCATAATAGAACTAACTAAAAACTGACTACATTTTAATTCTAATGAAATTTGCAAAGAAACAATAACAGCTTTGTAAATTTAGCTTCCAGGCTATAAATATTACCAAAGAATAGAACTATAAACAAAAATCATCCAAGTCAGAAATTAAGCCCCTGTTGAACTCCATTTAAAAACTAATTTTTTCCCAAACTCGTTTTCAACGACACATTCTTCCAATAAAATAATTTTACACGTTAAAATAATAATAATAATAATCCTACTTGTTAACCACACTTCCCAAAAAATCACTTTTTCCCCCAAAAAATGGGACTCAAATGGGGTTAAACTTGGCAATAACTTTTTCCTGGACAAACACTCTTGACAGTTGCCCCTCTTGTTCTTGAAATTACAACAACTCTCCTTTCTGATAATTGTTGAGGGATCCCCCATACACAACACAATTAGAGTCATAACAATTTGAGCTTGTAGACAGAAGATATCTTGATTAAGAGAATTAGATAAAATCATAAATCAAAGTTCTTCAAAATTTTCAAGTTAAAATTAACTATTAGCTGTAGGATCTAACTATCCTTTCAACATAAAAGTACACGTATAGCTGACAGATGCAAGCAGTCATATCTAAATCACAAGTTAACATTCTTAAAAGTGCCAGTTTTTGTGTTATTAGTTAAAATTAACCATTAACTGAAGGATCTGCACATCCATTCAAGATAAACATAAGCATCAAACCGACAAGTGTAAGCACTCATATTTTGACTGAGAAACTTTAAACTTCTGGTTCTCAAGCAACCCAACGAGGTTTCAATTGTTATAGATCGTGCCAGTTTACACAGCATAAATTGCTCAGAAATGTCGGAATGCACCAAAAAAATAAAATAGAGCTCTCAATGAGAAAAGATCTAAGGATATTGAAAAGGACTGATTATTCACGTACATGGTTAGCCTATTTACAGGCGACAACAACAAATCTGCTATTTTCTCTAGACATATCATAGTCAAATATAAAACTTTACAAATAATGAGGATTTCTGTTAAAATAAATTATGGGATAAATAAAATTGAAAATGTAAGATTAGATTGAAAATTTTAAAAATTACGATGTTGCTCGTTTTCATAAAGTATATTTCTCGTAAAAATAATGGCAAGTAATTAGAATCTCTATACTGAGCTTTTTGAAAATTCACAAGTCATCAAAGAATACGTATTCCAGATGCTAATGTCTTCTGTCAATACCAAGTACACTATACAAATCTATGGTACCTAATAATGCAACCATGTATGACAAATCTCTTCTATGGATAACCAACAGTAAATCTTCCTCCACTAGCTAATAACAAATCCCAAAATCCATGTCAGTCCAAGGTAACTATCATAGTCTGATGGTAAGCCTAACCTTATTTTCTTTACACAAACCATCTTCTTATGTAAGAGAAGCCCACCTCAGTCCGAACTCATAGAGCTTCAAGCTAAAAATTGGTCATATGGCACCTGTACTCGTGAAACTCCCCAACACTCAACAATAAAAGATTACCCCTAAGATCATTAACTTCAGCTGTTTCAGCTACTGTATCGGTATGTCCTTATTCAAAATGACAGCCAAAATGTTATAGTTGTTATGCCAAATTTGAAAACAAACTTGATCTATTTCCCATTTCCAACTGTGAGAACTTGCAGCTTAACCAAGTCATCCCACCCATTCAACCAAATAAATGGAAGTGTAGTTTATAAAATTGCTTTTTACTGAATTTCGAAGAGAGTAGATGAAAAGGTTAGAAATTAATCGTCGTTTTCAGAACTGAAAACAAGATGCCAGAGTGACCAAAGAGCACTATAAGCGTCCAATTTAGTCTGATACATCCAAGCTATCAAGAAAGGATCTTTATACTGAATGCTTTAGCTATTAGAATTACCACAATAAACCCACCAAAAAATTTAAAATTTATGCAACTTAACTTACTTCTATCATATATAACCCCAAATTGTGAATATACATTTCATTTTAAAATAAATCCATAATTCATACCCCCAATTCAAGTAAATGACACCATAAGATCAATTCAATACAATAGAGAACAATCTAAAACCTGCTTTCTATGGAAATGCATACAGCTCAAAAAAGAAATATAGACTACGGGATATAGAAATGTGCGCGTTTGTTGACATTCACGAGCACTGCATTTATAATCACTGATCTATCTAATGGGTTTTTGGAATTTGGTTAAAGAACCTGGAAATGGGGTTTTTCTCAACCCTGTTATGGGCAGCCAATGAGCGGTATCGGTCAGTTAAATGGCGGTGGCGGTTTGATCTAGCCGGTGACGGCGGCGCGTGAGGTGGAGCGCGATTTGCGGCGGAGAGAAAAGGGGAAACAAACAGAGTTTAAGAATTAAGACCTTTCTCGGGAGACGAGTTGATTCTAAAGGACAATAATTAGAATCAATAATTTATTTCTATCTGCTTTTCCGTTGTTACGGTGTTTTGATTGGAAATATAAAAAATGGGTCAAAATATAATGTTTTATTGGAAATTGAATTGCTTAGAAAATACTTTATTGAAAATTATCTTTAATTGTGTTTGATTGATATAATTTTTCACATGATCCGTTTTACTGAAAATTATCATTAATTGTGTTTGATTGGTATAATTTTCCACATGATCCGTTTGACTTTATTTTTCACGGAAATTTTCAATTAAAGGGATACAATTTATGAACCAAGCTTGGTGTACAAAAA